>JAOEHX010069058.1:0-12068 GCA_025448015.1 Bolborhynchus lineola
AGTGTGAGGTGTCCCTGCCCATGGCAGGGAGGTTGGAACTAGATGATCTTAAGGTCCTTTCCAGCCCTAACTATTCTATGATCCTATGATTCGACATTTATTCACTGTTATTACATTTACACTGTTGATTCCTTAAAAAAACAAACTTTTGAAAACATCCCTTTTTGTTTTTAAAAAATTATAATGACACTATAAAGTAACTCACTTAAAAGAAATAAGTACATTTTATAAATAAAACTGTATTATCAAAGCAATCACCTGGAAATTCCTATAGAGGTACATGCCCCTGACCTGTAATGAAGACTTCATAAATCTATCACTTGTAGAAAATTAACGAGTTTACTAATAGTTGCATGTGTGGAGACACACCAGATAGAAGAACCATGCTGTACAGTTGAGAGGAGAGGCAGAAGACATGCAGAGATTCTGGAAAACTGCTTATGCCTTCCAAATCTCTTGCTACTAACTCAAAAATCCATCATTACAATGCTCTATATGAAGCTCATCCTTATGCTCAGGTCCTGAAACCTTAAAATGAATACAGGTCTTTCCTTTAATTAAAAATGCTAAAAAAAAGAACCCTCAAAAAACCAAACCAAAACAAAATGAAAAAAACAAGCTAACCAGTTGTGAAGGATATTAGGAACTTCCTGAGGTGCTAACAGTGAACAGAGTGTTACCTGGAGACAACATATCCATTAATCTGTAGGAATTTCAGAATATCCTGCGCTTTTTCTCTGTCCTTGGCTTTTTCTTTGGCTGTGAGTGTATCATAAGGAACAAGAAGAGGATGGTTGCCTCCTCCTACTACAGAACATCAAGAGAATTCATAATTAAAAAGCAATTAAAAGAGTTATCTGCTGACAATGGTAAAGTGCCATTATGTAAAAGCAGTCATATTAATACATAGTACATTACAGTAAAATCTGGTCTGAAATAACAATAGCACACTTTTCTGTCTAAAACCTAAAAAATATTCAGATACAAGATTTAGGAATTGCTGCAAACATAGTTCTAACATAAGAAATGCTGCAAGTACCAGCTAAATATTTTGAACATACTGCAAAAACTCTTAAAGAAGAAAAAAGTGCTTAACCGTTACGAACATGTATTACAATTACAACTTTATTTAATAAAGCTGAAAATATTTCAGCAAATAACATCATTTCATAAGAAACCAAGATATAAACAAATATATAAACACATACAAACAGAATCCTGCCTTTAAAGTTTCTGATGACAGCAAAAACAGTCAATGGGGTTTAGCAACATATACATGTGTCTGAAAGTATATGAAAATTACATAGCTCTACTTTACAACAATAAAGATAGAAAATTAAGAGTACATTATTCAAATGTGGTTCAGACAACTGCCTAATCTGATCAAAGGAATACTGCAAAAACATATGTAAATGGAATAAACTGCATTTGTACTGCTTACAAATATCTGTTCTATTGATACCTCACTGAATGTAGGCAGTTAACTTGCCAGAGAAATAAAGTTACCATTACTACTATAAATACCTTCATGAAGAGCACCATTCTTAGGATTTCACCTTCTAAAATCACCATCAGAGAGCAGAACACAATCTACCCCTATGCTAATTGCTACAAAATGCCAGAAAATTGTAATCAGACTTATCTCAGAAAAAAAAAAAAAAAACCAACAGTAAGTCTTTAGTAAAAATGTTTTTTAAAAAAGGCATACATTTCCTTAAGAAAATATTGGGAGACATATCCTTAGGTTATTTTGCATGCCACATATTCTAAAATCTTCTATTAGTCCTGCCTGCATCCAGATAAATATATGCAAAATGGTAATCCAGTGGGCAAGTCTGATGAGTTTTCTTTCTGGTTGGGTTTTTTTTTTAAGGAAGTGCAACTTTTAACATTGGGATGGTTGGGTTTTATTCTGTTACCACAAATCTGATCTAGGTCTATCTTATTATAGCTGCAGAGACGTGCAAAAATGCATTTAAGCATAGTAAGTGTATATGCCCTACATAAGGAAGTCATTACAGCTATAAGAGAACATTCAACTACAATTAATACATGCAAAATGCTAAATGAAGGCAAATGACACTTGTTAGGTGTCATGACAGTTTTCAGGTGGCTAACACACTTGTGTATGTGAAAAGCCTTAAATTAAAATAGATGTATTCTGTACCTGAATTCAGCATTACTTTTCTACTTTTTAAGCACATTATAAGAAGAAAAAAAAGAAAAAAAAAATAAAGATTAGTATATGCATACACTGTAGGAAAAGCCCCACAGTCTTGAGGGTCAGGTTTTGCTCAGCTGACACTTCACATGAAGAAACCCTCCATGAGAAGCTTCTCCCTCATTCACTATAGCCACCTCTAGCTTTCTTAGTACTGTTCTCCTTTGTGTAACACTAAAAACACTGTACATTGTTGTTACTGAAGTGCTGCTTAGGGGCAATAATCTGCTTTCAAATACTAAGTTACACAATACATTACAAAATTTTCATTTATGGAAGCAGAGATCATGGAGCACATGCAATTTTTACATGAATCAAGAATCTGCTCTAGGTGCTTATATACTTTTCAATTCAATACATGATACATGCAATTCTTAGTAAACGCCCTTTTAGACCTACCTGCAATAAAAGAATTCAGATTAAATCAGAGCCCATTGGGCAATACTCTGAAAGAATAATGCTAGAAGGAAAATTATTGTAGCTTAAATTAATTTATAAGCTTTGACTTCTCTTTCTTTGATATATTTGAATTGGTAAACTATGTCAAAAGGAACTGTTAGACTCGGTATTACAAAAATTTCCAAGCACTAAAAAAGACAAAATATTTAATTAAGAATGGATACTTTGTTGTTTCTTCTTTGGCTACTTAACTTTGCTGTTCCTTTTTTTTTTTAATCTGCTTTCTCAAATATAAAATACTGAAAATACCTTATAGCTAATATTACCTTTAGCTTCAAGTTCCATTTTCTTTTTCTTTGCCCATATGTTATGGTAGTTTTCAGCCATCATCTCAGCCATAGCCTTACAAAAATTGAGAGGTTAGTGATATGTGTTGCAATGGTTAACTCCCAAGAATAATTTTGTGGTTGATATTAAATAACATGCTTTGTTCTCTGGGAGCTTCAATACAAATGCATTGTAATGGTTCACTGAAAACAAGAGTTTTGAACTGAACATTTATGATACATAATTTGGGTAGGACGGGTATTAGAATTAGAAACCTCATGCTGAAAAGAAAACTGGTAATACAAAAAAGGAGGAACCACAAAGAGTAGTATAGTCTGGAAAGGGTACTGGGACATCAGATGAGGGCTTGATTACCAAAACACTGCCAGTAAGAACCCCCTGAAGGCCCTAGTAAGGAAAACAAAGAGCAGCAAGCCAGAGGACTGAATCAAGACTGTTTCTGCTGGCTGCAGCAGGCTCTCTGTAAACCCACAGATATAGCCTTGTTGAGGTGGATACTCATTTGTTTGATCACACTCTTAAAACCACCAACCATTTTACCAGGGGCTCCACAGATGCAGCCAAGAGCTGAAGCTTTTCAACATGGACAGTTTTTTTTAAAGCAAGAGAGGATGAAAGAGCAATGATGAAAAAGACAAAATACGTCTCCCCAAAAACCTAAACCAAACCAAAATAAAAGTAACATCAGGCACGACCAAATTTGTTTAAAATAAACTAGGAGGTAAGAAAAAATAAATTGTAAAATAAAAGGGTAGGCATATTATTTCTGACTTACATGTAAGTCTCTGGAAAGAGTGACATTGCTCATATCAATTGCACGAGGAGTGTAACCGTGGGCTGTATCTACAGAGATCTGAATGACAAACATGCAAAACAGTGAAATTATACAAGGATTTGATAAGAAGTTAACGTTAACAAGATATTGAAATTAATGAAAGACCTTCAGGAAAATGTCAGTTGTCTATCTCTAGAGAACAGAAGTATCCTATGTATCCCAACTGAAAACACATCAAGTGAGACTTAAGCAAAGGTTGACATATTTTGTTCCAAAACCAGACAGCCATCAGACACAAATCTCCCCCTTTGAAATGCAAATTTCACTTGACCTCATTTAAGATTTGAGTTTATTTTGAATAACGCTGTATTAGAGTCATAATTAAACCTCATTTTCTAGATTTCCTTTCTCAGCAGGAGAAATCTCAGATCATGTAATTTAAGGTGAATTCAGACAAAAGCAAAACTCCAAATTTATTTCTTCAACCCTATTTTCTAAATATAGTAATAGACTCTACTAAATACATATCTTTTTCCTTCCATCTCTTCTCCCCACTCAGAAACTATCACCATTTTTTCATTCTTTTTTTCTACTGCCTAAATTTGACACAGATTTGCTCATGAAATCGACAGAAATGTTTGAAGAAGGATAAACAATGATGGAGATTCCTTAGACACTCATGCAAGAAATGTGGCTAGAAAAGGGACATTTCTGGGCTTTCTTCAATGGATTCTGTTGCAACAAGAACATTTTTCATTAGGAAGAACAGCACCTCGTATTTTGCTCCCATGCCTCATATTACTTCCACATGAATTTATATGAGATGTGCAAGGCCTAGGAGTTAAAAGGCCTCCCTTCAAAAGGCAGGTATTTTTAGCAGAGACTAGCACAAAGGAGGTACAAGCAGCACACAGTAAATAATTACTGATAAAGTAATGCTTTATACCTCAAAAAATTTAAGCAACGTTACATTTACACAAATATACTGATTAAATACACTTAGAATTTTTCAGCTGAACCCAAGAAAATGCTATTTTGTGTTTGTGTAAATGATGGCACAACACATTTTAAACATAGGATGAGTGTTAATGCGATAGTGTACTCTGAAATACAGAAATATTTTGGGCTTCAAAAGCTTCCAGTAAATTTATGAATTTCATTAAAGGAAGACCATATCTTAGCTACATAAGCTGTTCTTTTATGTTGGCATAATTTGAATTTCATGTAAAGCTATTAATTCTAAGGAGCTTCTTATGCTTAAAGTTTATTCAAACATCTCTGTCAGTAAAGTCTTTGGTTATTATAAACACCTCAAAGTCGGGAAATTTTGAAGTCATTAATTTTGGACAGCAATTACAGTGTGCAAATCATAATATGTTAGCCCAAGTATTAAATCAAATCAATTGACACACGCTTTCTAGAGTCTAGAGAGAGTGGCGAGGCAGGCCCAACTGCTCATTTTTCGCAGGCATATCACCACTCACACATGTAGATCATGCAGACTGCTGAGTGGAGAGAAGAGGCTTAAAGGCAGCCATAGCCACCAAATTCAAAAAAATAGCAGACTAAAAATCATATCAGTACTCACTATTAAAGTGTAATCACCTACTGACATAAATAATTTCCCTAAGTAACATAGTTAACTTTAAATCAAGTGAACAAATACATTTCTATTTCAATTGTTCAGATTTTTTGAAAATGCTTATTAACATATTACTTTGGAACAGGCAAAGAAAATTCCAGATTCACTGAATATAAATCCAAACAAATCTTTAGAGTTGCACAATTGCTTGTGAAAAATGCTTTCCCATTTTCTTATGCTACAGATTTATTTCATTGCTTGTAAAATTGAAGGTTAAGAGCAGATTTTGCGTGCCTTTTTAAAATAAGTTTTTAATAAAATGGCTCACTTGACTGGTTTGAGATATGCGACGTGTCCGATTATACAGTGCCATGGAATCTCCCTCTCGTGTTCTTTCAATTCTCCATCCCCATGCCAGCATAGTTTTTAGTGATTCTTTGATTGGCCATCGATAAATTTCTTTCTCCTAGAAGAATGAACGTGCAATAATTGCCTTGTTGATTATGCAGCTGTACGGAACAAAAAATAACTACTGGGCTTTTCCCTGGTTATACTGAGATACAAAGAAATGCACTGAAATCAGCCCTGGCTCGGCATGCTGAAAAGCAAATAAATCATGTAAGATATAAAAAAGCTTATCATTTCAGAGGTGGGAAGAAGAATTCTGCCCCTGCAGGAAGCTGATGATCACAGGGATAACCATGTTAATGGCATGCTCAGATATGAATTCAAAGGTGGAGCAGTAATTATCAGAAGTAATGTATTTTTTTCTGACACATGAAACATAATCACAGAATCTTAAAAAAAGTCTGTGTTGAAATGGACCTTTGTACATGATCTGGCTCAACCTCCTGTTGATGTCAGATAATTTAAGTGGGCTGTCAACACTTATCAAGATTAGGTTATCCAGGGCTTGCCATGTCATGCTTTGAATATTTGCAGTTCAGGTAATTTCACCACTTCTCTGAACAACCTATTCAATGTTTAAGCTGTCAAGGTATGATGGATTTCCAGAAAGCCTTTCTGCTAAAACAACTTCAACAAGCTTCTTGTCCTGTCACTATGCATTGCTGTGAAGAGAATATACTTATTTTCTCTATAACCACCATTTAGGTACTGGGAAAGTGAAATTACATCCCTGTCAGCTTTCTCTTCTTTAAGCTAAACAAGCCTAGTTCCTTCAGCCTTGCATCATTTATCATTTTCCAGCCTTCTAATCATCTTTGTGGCCCTCTCCTTGAGACCAAAGAGTAAACTTAAGTCTTGACTCAGCAAGTATCCATACCTCTATGACTTTTCTGTAAAAGTATACTGGCAATATGACACTTCAGTTTCATTGTAAGTTATGCCATGCAAGTTCAGCCATGAATAGGTTGAGTGGCCTATTTATTGTACAATAAAATCTTTCTATCGCTTTTAGAGTTTGTGAGGAAGGCAACAATCACACATTGGCTGATGTGTACTCTAAATATTTTTTTTAAAGTGATACAAACACAAGATGATATTTTCATAGTGAATGAAGCAATTTTTCAATTACCATGGATCAAGAATGAACAAAATCCTCACCTTTTCAGACAATAACTTATATTGCTTCATTAATGGTTGCACTTTTGCAGATTCAGAATAGGTTTCACCATATGTCCATCCATTGGCAAACTGAAAATAGTAATGATTAGAGGTAAAAAATGGGGAAAAGCAAAAAAATTCTGAAATATCATATTTTAATTGGTACAAAGGAACTGAAAAATGCTTCTGCAGAACTGTTCCGTTAAGCTTCTACTATTTCCTCAACATTTTCTCAACCAATATTTATATTATCTACACAAAATGAATGCAGCATGCCATCTTTTTGAAAATTAATGATTACACAATGCTAGTATTTCAATACTTTTTTTTTTAATATTTATATAGAGCAGAATACTATGCTACAGTTGAGAAACTATTTTTAATACTGAACACAGAAACTGCACAAAAGAATAAAAAAGTTAGAGAGAGATTTTAGTTAAAAAAATTTAAATTTCGATTCAAAAAAACTCAATTAGCAACTATACTTACTCAAAAGTCAACGATAAAACCAATGAATATTTTTAAATACTTATGCACACTTACTGAACTTCCCTCCAGTGCATGACAAGAAAACATAGGTTATCTCTTATCTATGTACCAATTTGTAGCATTATGAAAAGTAATAATATTCAAAGTAAAATATTTTAAAGATAAAATGGATTCAAATAAAAATTCTGATTAACAGGAATATAAATTTTACCTTTTCCATTGACCATTTATCATGAGAGTGTTCTGCGTATTTGTTAATGAAATATTCTAACTTTTCCGGGATTGTAATGCTGAAAGTGAAGAGAACAATGGTCATTATATCACACATGCTACAATGTGAATGCTTTTATTTCAAATAAAATTTTCAATAATAATTAGCAGTACATACATCCATTCAAAGCATTTTACTGAGGCCTGTTTCCTCTCATACAATTTGAACTAAGCTCCCGTTAAGTAAAGGAAAGAATCAGAATTATTTGATAAGCACTGAATGAGAACTATGGCTGTTGTAGGAATTTTACTTCTTTGACATGTGTGCAGGGAAAAAACTCAATACTGATACCAAGCATTCATGCTTTTTTATCACATATTTCTATTACTAATATTCATTTTATTGAGATTAAAGATGCAACAATTATCCATAATTTCAGAAATACAGCGGTGACTTACAGAACATGTTCATTATAAACTAAGTATGCTAACAGCCCCTTTGAACCACAGACAGAATCCTCTTCTGAAAATAATTTATAAACTACCAGTGGTTTTCTGCATCTGCATTCCTACAAATACAGCAATTGCTTCTTGATCACTTATGAAATAGCAAAATCTTCCCTCCTAAAATGAAGAATTTTAATAGCAGAGGTGTTACACTGCCATCTACTGCAAAGTACAAGAGTCAGTTTTTAACCTTCAGTCACAGGGTAGGGAAAAGCAGGAATATAAAACAAAACTGTCAGTCACAGTTTCAAGAGCCTACTCACACAAAAAGGTCAGAAAATATTCATCCATCATCATGATCATCAGGTTTTTTTACTGTTTGAAGTGTGTATTTGAGACGAACTCTACTCATGGTATAATGCATTTCAGAAATGCAATAAATTGACAAGTACAATAAGGTCCTATTATCTACAGCTTCATATAAATAGGTCCAGCACTAGTAAGCAATGTGATGCAAGATCTTCATGTTAAAATAACAGGTTGGAAGCGACACTGGTAATAGTGCTTTCTTTGTCTTGAATCATCACAGAACTGTTGGCATGTATCACAACGAGGTGACTGATGATTTAGGTAGTTACACAACATTTTCTGAGGTTTTCAAATACATTCCGTCTATCTGCAATTTTCCACTGAAAGGACATCAGACGAAGTCATCTTTTATTAGTTATATGGCAGTATACTATCCTTACTAAATTCTGTTAAGATAAATTCTGTTAAATCTTCATATATCTTAAATACATCTTAGACATGAATTTTAATGGTCACTGGTGTACAGCATAGATTATGGCTTTTACTGCCATATTTTAATGTGCATACATATATAAGCATGCTGTAACAAAGGTATCAATCTATTGATGGCATTCTGTGTTCTGAATGTTAACAAAAGACAGAAAGCTTACAAAGGCAATTAAGGCAAATGTCTCACAAGCGGCATTTTTCAATATGGTTACTGCATAACCACACTGCTGTAAGACTATTCTGTACAAAGCAGAACGGGGTGTTGGCTATAGTCAAAAATCAGGACAGAAAAATTCAGATATGTGCTTTGTCTGGCTAATGCACTTAAAAGAGCATGGTCAGAGTCTGACTCTAAAGGAAATGAAGATTTTTCCACTCTATTCCCCATGAATCATAGTAAAAAGATATTATATGAATGTATCATCATCATAATTTTCTGCAAGTACACCGTCATTGACATACACTTGAATTAGTGTCTTGGCACATGTTAGTAATGACAGCGATGATATAGACTAGACTACTTTTTCTGCTCCTAGAAACATGCTGGTTTGTTTGCAGCAGACATACAAGGGTAACTGACTGGACAGTTCTATCTTCAGGCTGAAAATGTTTAGGCATTTAAAATATTCTAGGTTGACCAATAAATTAGTTATGTAACTGGATATTTGCTGCTTTAAATTATTTAAAATAACACATAAATAAAAATTAATTTCCATTTTACATGGAAGAAAAGCATCCATAAAAGATTAAAAGTTCACATCAAGAGACTCCATCTCTCTTTTACACATTCATGACAAAAGGAAGCCCCAAACTAGTTGCAACAAAATAATTCCTTACTTTGATGTATCAACAGGTTGAGGATTAAAGTTCCCATCTGAATCCATTGAAGACTGTTTTTCCACCATATTGACATAATTTGATTCCATATAGTCTGGAGGCAAGGCCCCTGCAACTGCGCTCAAACAAGGCAAAGCCAATTTGAAGAGCTCTTGTTCATACTTCTGTGGAACAGACAGAGGACAGAAAGTGAGTAGTGAAAGGAAGCTATCAGTATCACTTCTGAAACTGATACAGCTGTATGTGAAACAAGCAACAACAGAATGGCTTTCCTATGCAGTGGGAAATTGAATTTTATTTTGAAAATCAAGGAAACTGACTGCCAAAAGCATATTATACAATATTGATTAAGCTTCTCTCTAATGTCTGGGAAGAGAACATAGTACAGGAACATGCATAGCATTTCTAAATACCTATATTTGAAAACTCCTTTTAAACAGGTTGGTTAAAAATAACACAGAATTAACAATAAATACATACCAAAGGTGTACTATCAAGCTTTTATCCAACATAGAATTGATTCAAGTGTGATTAAAACTACAACTCCTAAGCAAAGGACCATCCTCTTCTTTTAAAGATAATGTGTGAGGTAGAAAAGCGCAGGCTTCATTCAACCGCAGATGCTTGAATTTGCTTTTAAGGCTTTGAAGTGCAGTTGACATCTGCAGATACACCTCAAAATTACTTTATTAGCTATACAGGGATTTCTAAAGGGCAGACAAAATGGTATACCTACATTAAAGTGAAAGCTAGAAGAGGAAGATTTAAACTTACTAAGGCCCTTATTTTTCCCTTTAAAGTAGATAATATAGTATTGCTAAAAGAGGGGTGAAAATTGACAGATTAAAGAAAAAGAGTTTATATAATAAGGCTTTTAAAGTAGTAGACAGATATTAAAATTACTTACCTTTTGAGACAAAGCATCAAAAATACCCCAGAACAACTTTCTGGATAAATGAAGTTCTTCTTCTGAGGCAGCACCAAAGTTACCCCATCCACCTGGCAAACAATAATACTTCCAGCATCTTTCATAATGGTTTGTCAGCAACTAAAACAGAACATATTTTGGAAGCAAATAAAATATAACTGTTGATGTAGTTCCATTCTGGCATTCAGTCATTACACAGATACTGCCTGAAAAATTTCTAACCTTTTGTCAAGAAGCCATGTTGTGTATTTGTTCTTTAAATCACTGGTGGATATATACACAGAATGATCACTTCTTTCTTTTGACATTAGTGGCATATGCAAAGCACATGTGACAGAGAGTAATCTTCCCCAGGACCACAAAAGCTCTTGACAGCTCAGCTGAACCAACAATGTACCTCCATCTGTGTGCCAGTCTTCCAAACACTGGTGTTTGGTATGTAAGACACTAGAACCATGATTTCACCTACTTCCCAGTTGTTATTTACATATCCAAGAGCTATTCACCAATAACTCCCAGTGTGACTCATCTCTTCAGTGAGTTGTAAAACCTGCTATTAGTCTACCCTCTTGCCCTGTATCTACAATTGGCAGAGGACTTTTATTCTCTCTCCCACTATTTCATTAAATACACATTTCAGGGATACTTTCTTCTTAAGTGGCTACAATATTCTAGATTATCAGGGATTCAAATGGTGCAAGGACCTGCTACTGGGTATTTGCCAAACTAAAATATCATAAATTTTCACACTTAATATGTCCTCTATGTCCCTGAATAACAGCGAAGAAGAAGAAAAATTAGTTGTGAATCTGTTAGTAAAGGCTATCCCAAACACAAAATCTTTCGCAAGAGCAAAGTGAAAAACCTAGACCCCCTCAGAAGCAGATTTCCCTAAGTCACAGATAGATCCTGCTAAAAACACTTAACTGGAATTTTAATTCAGAGTTTATTTTCACAGTTCTTCAGAGAAGAGAATTGTTTCAACATCACTTTGCAAAAATATGTTGGCAAAATATTACAAGTCATTCAGTAAAGTTTTCCAACAACATCAAGCTGGGTGGTTTGGTTGACATGCTGGAGGGAAGAAATGCCATACAGAGGAACCCTGACACACGTGTGAGGTGGGCTGATGCCAACATGATGGAGTTTAACCATGACAAGTGCAAGGTCCTACACATGGGTCAGAGCAATGCCAGGCACAGATACAGGTTGGGCAGAGAAGAAATTCAGAGCAGCCCTGCAGAGAAAGACTTGAGGGTGTTGGTCAATCAGAAAATGAACATGAGCCAGCAGTGTGCACTTGCAGCCCAGAAAGCCAACTGTATCCTGGGCTGCACCAAAAGAAGCATGACCAGCAGGTCGAGGGAGGTGATCCTGCCCCTCTACTCTGTTCTCGTGAGACCTCACTTGGAGTATTGTGTGCAGTTCTGGTGTCCTCAACATAAAAAGGACATGCAACTGTTGGAAC
>JAOEHX010069060.1:17504-44842 GCA_025448015.1 Bolborhynchus lineola
GCATATTATTTGATTCAGCTGATTATAGTTATCATTAGAAATTGGCATCCTGTGAATATTGTGGTACTGGTTCCTGAAATATACTAAAATTTAAAAAATTCCTTAAGCATATATGATTTAAGAAATGCTGTGATGACCTGCAGGCACAAAGAACATGCTTTCTAAGAGATCACAAATAACTATTGTTGTGTTTTCTATCATATTTATTATAGACGGACAAGAAAGAGAGAAGCAATGCCTTGAATGTTGCAATAGATAGTATGTGCAAGAAGACAAGAGACCTCCGCAGACAGGTAAGCAACCTGGGAAACTGAAAAGGTAGAAAAGAAGACTTCAGGGATACTTTTCCAAATTGCTGCTTTCAGCTTTTGTAGCACTGCATTTTTAAAATAAAGATTTCTTCTGTGTTAAGAAAATACTGAAGATAGTTACACTATTCCACAGAACATATGCATACAAATTTTCAAAAGGAGAAAATCCCTAGCAAATGATACAAGCTAAATTATATGTATGTACATAAAAAAAGCTCTTCATGTGTTCATGCCTAAATATGTATTTGCTTTAGAAATATACTGGTAATGTACTTTGGACATCAAGAGAAATTTTATTTTAAATAAGATTGAATTATTATTGGTTGTTGGAACAGATACCTCGAAAGGACCACTGAGTCATTATGTCTAGTTCTATACCATTGTAAGAACTCATACAACAAAAAAGGGTCCTTGGAATACCTGGTCCACAGTCCATGCACCCATTTTTCATCCTAGTATCCTAAAACTAATGTAAGACATGCACCAAAATCTACAACTTCAGTGTACTGCAGACATTGAGCAGTAGACATTAGCTGTGTTTAAATCCTTTCTTTTCATGGAACATGTCTGAGAAAAGTTGTAAATTGTGTTGTGAGTATAAAATGTGCCACTTCAGAAAAAAGCCCTAGAAAGCCAACAGTTCTTTCAGCAAGGCTGTCCCAAACAACGATATGAAAATTTGTGGCTGTGCAAAACATGAGCACACATTGCTTTCATGCTGTCTCTAGCTGTGGCTATTTGTCAACTCTGATGTAAGAATATCCCTCCCAACTCTGTGAACAGTCTTACAAGCCAGCCTGTGCTTCAAGGTGCTGAATAACTTCCTTTGTGTCCCCCAGTAATCAGCCATGGGCAGCCTTGAAAGATGATATGAATGTAATATAAATATAGTGTCTACAACTAACTAGCTATCTGATTTCAAAAATATGTTCAGATCAGATATCCAGCATCTTAGATCGCAAGCTCAGTGTATCTAGGAACATTTATTTCCCTCTGACCTACCGTCATGTCCATTACTTAAGCTCAAGCTTATAACAGTTTACTGACTCTATTACAGTGTTTAAAATCTATTAAATAGATTTGTGTGTTTCTAGAAACTTCTGTAAAACACAGAGGCTGAATGTAATCATTCCCAATTTACAGTCAATGTAGAACCAGTAGTTTTCTCTAACCAGAATAGCTGTATGCTTTCTTGACATTTTCCACTGGAAGGTATTTATGAGAAATACTTAATCTACTTCATTCTGTTCTGTATTCATACATGTGAATTGCATAAGAATTGTTTTAGGAGGACTGCTTACTGCATATCTAATTCCTGATCTGGGAAACATGAAATTGCAAGTTCTATGCCTGCAGGTATTGCAGTAGAGTCTTACTTGCTTTCGCTTATAACATTCATTATTCTGCCTCTCAGCACATTTTCTAGAAATGTGCACATTGTTATTCAGTCTACACTTACAGCTTTTATAATACTTAATTTTTTTTTGAATGGTATGGGGCACCACAGCTTGTCTGATATAAGACACTCATGCTGGGCTTGGGGCTATGATATGCACAAGGTACTCAGATTTCAGGCAATTACTGGGATACCTCTGCAAAGCTGGGTTGAAGATGAAACCATATGAAGGTGTATTTTTGAAATCTCTTCAGTGTTGTGTACAATAAACAAAACTGTCATATAAGTGCTGATGCACTCACCAACTGACAATGGGTTATGCCATGGGCCCCTACGGAATGTCTTTGTAGACCACAGTAAGTAAAGCAAAGGAAGGCTTCTTGTATCTGGCAAGACTCAATGACAAAAGTATCAAGAACAGTGTATTCTGGAAGGTTTGAAAATCTCTGTCTTTTCAAATGAAGTTATTTGTATTCACTTCAGGAACTTGGCAAGCACTCGTGGTGATTTTAAACTATTCTGGTTTGTTTTGATTTTTACTTGTATTGTGCCAGAGATGTAACATGTCATTTCTGTATGTGCAGTTTTACCTAGATCACTGCTTCCCTGCATAGTAGAGCTGTATGAATATTTAGGAAGAAATTGCCTATTCATTCCAATTTCTAATTCTGAGAAATTACCATACTCAGTTCTTTCCTCCCAGTTGTTTTCCAGCATACCATGAATAGACTGCACAGATGTTCCTCCTATTGTTGCTCCACAGTTTTGGTTGGTTGTTGGTTTGTTTTTTTTTTTTTTCAAGATGCGTTATTTCAGATGATATTCTTATATTTCTGTGTTGCTTTTTCACCACGGATAGCTTTTTCTGAACATAAAGAAGATTGCCTTCCTGGCATCCCTTTGAAACAGCAAAGAGAGAGCCGTCAATAAAGCTAATCCTTACTTATTCCAGGACTTTTGCCAATGTAGTCTTGTGAAGCAATAGGCAAATAGAGGCAAACACTGTTTTCTGTACTCAACAGGATACGGATATTTAATAGTGTTGTAAACAGCTTCTTCTCTACCCTCAGCTTTTTTGGACAACCTTATGCCCCATGTTTTATAAACAACATGTTTCTGTGTTATTTTTCAATGCACTTCAATGTCAAAACAAAAAAGCTCCATTCTTCCATTTCTGTACCAATCTGCTCAAAGGGTAAGAATATGACCTTGCAACTTAAAAATTAGTTTGTCAAATGTCATTCTCTCTCTATCTTCCCTCTTCTGATGGCTTCTCTTTTACTTAGAGGTATGAGAAAAGATTTAATTATAGCACAGTAACTTCCCTATTATTGCCTGCTAACACTGCTGGTGCTGTTCTTTGTCACTTTATATGTCTCCTGATATGGCTACTTAGCTTTTTTTGCTCTAGAGGTGGCCAGAGTCAGAAACAGACTTACAAGGAGAGAAAAATTATTGTTTTAATTAGGCTGAAGAGAAATAGATACTGTTTCAGATACTCCTTTTCTCTTTTGGCTTTTTCCTTTATTTGTTCTACATTGCGTTTCTTCATTCTCTGCTGTGCAAGCCATCTTTTGAAAATCTAAGCCGTATGTATTGCTACGCATGGCTAAAACTAACATAATTTCAAATGTGCTTGTGTTCAGCAAAGACACAGCATTATGTTGTTTTTGAAGAAGATGCATTTTACCTTTTAATTGCAGGATAGGGGATTTCTTAGAACAAAATAATAATCACAATTTATACGTGAAAGGTTAATTAAACCAAGCAAACCAGTAAAAAGCTGCAGCAAAGAAATATGTGATGAGACGTTAAATTAGGCAGCTGCTTTGATAATTGGGTGCCTCAAGCTCACCACAAACGTGACTAAGGTTATTGGAGTCACTGGTCCTAAAATAATCAGTGAAGGCTAGCAAAAGTCCTACAATTTGGGCTATGCAGAACCCCAAAATATTTCTCTTGAAGTAATGAATCACTGGCCATGGATATGGTTCAACAGACTTCTGTTGCTGATTATTGTAAATTGAAATCTTAATTTTTAAATTGTGATTCCACAAATTAAAGCTGGGAATGTGAACATACCACTAAAAATCTGATTTTGTATTGGAAACCTATAACCTCTGCCTGTGAAAATTACTTTTGAGAACATACCCAGATAGTATATCCTAATGTGGTAAGTTACAGTAAGTTAGAAGACAGATAAACATTCCAAACATAAACTTACTTGCATTTATTGGAAGAGTTGTCTGTCTCATTTGACTGGTGAGTCAATGAGAGCTGGCTTCAGAAGATGAGGTTACCCAAAAGCTAGTAGAGGGAATTAATATCCAAACCTTGTCTTGATAATCAACTGACTTATCTACAATTATTTCTGTTGTGCATATTCACTGCACAACCTACAAGGACAAAAACATGAAAAAGATTGTGGTTTCTTGCATTTTCCTAGCTGTGTGAGTTTTTACTTCTCCTGAGTTTTCATGTAGATATATATTAGAGCAAAATACCGAGTAAAAACACCTCCTTTGGCAACAAACCTGTCAGCCTTTAAAAGCTTAAAAGCCTTTTGTGTTCCTTTCTGTTCCAATCCATATTTTTGCTATATATTGTAAAAATTCTTTTGCAGTAGGAAATTCAAGTTGAAACTTGATGATTTTGTTGCATTGCATGTGTTGTTACAATTGGTACATTTCTTTTAGTGTTCTGTGATTAAAATGAATGATTGCCATGTGTGGGTTTATAACATGGAATTAGGTGAAGTAATGTTCCAGTGATCAGTTGTAACCTTACATGAGACCTAATCTCAGAGATGTGATTTGTTCTTTAATAACTTAAAAAGTTCAAGAGCAATTAATTTAAGTAGAGAAAATTGAACTTCAGACACATTTATAGTTCTTGCTCTATTACTCTATGTTCAGGTAGCATAATCGGTAATCTTACTGGTATAATTACCATGAAAACTAGCATTTTGTTAATCAGACGGTATTGTTGGGTTTTCCAACAATGTTGAAAACTTTTGGGTAATTTTACAACTATGAAAACATGTGATGTAGACTGTTTTCTGAGTATAAACATAATTAATATTTTATTTATAAAATGAAACAGCCATCTCCTTTGGCATCTGAACTTCAAGAAGGAGTACCCCGGAGACATTAGGTTTTGTCGAACAGTAATTTTTCATACGTGGAGTCATTCTGTTCATCAAGGAACATGAATATTTGTTTGGCTCCCTTCATTTCAACAGAAGTACTAAATGTTTTCTGTGTAATACATAAATTGCAACTGCAGTAGGTTTCAGACACATAATCCTGCAACTAATGCAGGAATAGCATGTACAGGTTTATGTTATAAAATACTAATAGACAGTAAGTACAGTAGGCTTTAATAAATAGTCCACATAGCAGATACTAATGTAATGCTTTCTTTTGCAGCTCCGTAAAGCCATTATAGATCATATCTCAGACTCCTTCTTGGATACCACTGTTCCACTTCTAGTTCTTATTGAAGCTGCTAAAAATGGAAGAGAGAAAGAAATAAAGGAATATGCTGCTATATTTCGAGAACATACCAACAGGCTTGTGGAGGTACGTTTGATGGAGTTGCACTTTTTTTGAATATATGGTATAAGTGACTTGCTGCTGCACATTTCCTTTGCTGGTAGATATCTTAAAACAATTAAGCCTGACATTTCAGGAAAGAATAAATAGATGGCCTAGGGTAAAGTAAACATACTCTATTTTTTATATAATGGTAGGATAGTGGTTTTTATAGTATTGGCATTTATATAGTATTTCATTGCATAGAAATTAGGTGGTGGGATATTCTAGTTAGAGAAATCAGTGTAAGATATTCAGTGGGAACTTAATCAAATGTGTGATTCTAAAGAGTATTAGCTCAACATGTTCAGGAACTGACACCCAAACTATGTGCGAGACCATATTAATGTTAGTTGTTTGCCAGCTTTCTCACTTTGAAAGTTCATAGCCTGTGTAATGATACGCTGAAGAGGAAATGGTGCTGACACCCAGTTGAGAGCCATGAACCCTCCAGCAGACTGAAAGCATGTTGGCATATATGCTGAACAAATTCACTCGCCTACATTGTATACTCATTTCTAAAAGGTATACTTATTTATTACTTATAAATGACACTCATCACTTAGCAATTTGCAGATTGAATATGGGGGAGATTTCAGTTTATTGGACAATCAGTCTTGTAAATGTGAAGAAATATTTACTGACTTTAACTCAGTCAAACTGGAGCTGGAAACACTGCTGGAATACAGAAGTCATGGATTTCACAGGAATATTATCTCAAGTGCCTGTAAGGAATGCATTGCTAATTTTTGTGTGTTTTTAAGCTTTTAGTGCTTTTGTGTGCAGTAATGCAAAAAAATGGGAAAAAGCAATGAATTCGCTCTGTGGCTGAAAATTTACTTAGAAAAAGTATTTAGCTCAGATTGAATGAATTAATCTTGGGTGGTCTACAGATAATGAAAGACAAATAGGTAAATAGCTAAAGTAAAAGTAGGGTATTGTATTTATGTTTCTCTTCATGGTTATGTAGTTACAGAGTAACACTAATTATTATTCTCTGATTTACAAGAGTGTCTCATTTTGACTGTGCTGCAAAATCAAATGAAAACTAAAGCAGAAACCTGGAGTTTTAAACGTTTTAAGATTTTTAATACTGAAACTACACCAGCTTGAAGCAGCTAGATTTTTAGAAAGGACAGGTGATCTCTGAATATCTGATCATTTACTGAATTTGGAATTGAGGCCAAGTCAGCTGGGATACCCAGATCATTATTCAGTTTAGAAGATGTGAACCCAAAAATCCTATATTAATTTTCTTTCATGGGTTTGAATTTGTTTCCCAAATGCAAAGAATAGCTGGCCATCAGGCTAGGTTTGTGACTAAAGGGGCTGATGACTGAGCAGATACACTTACTAGAAAATCTACAAGGACATGTAGCAGCTGGCTGTGAACATAAGAATGCCCAGAAGACAGCTATCCTTAGTGACATTGTATAAAAGGATTTCTATTAAATGGTAGCCTTATATCATCTTATTCTATAAATAAATATACAGACTATGTATTAAATATAAATAAATATTTATATTTATCCTATGATGTTATATGCTGCATGCAGTGAAGAGAACATACTTTTGAAAATGTTGTAAGTAGCTTTCAGAGAGATTGTACCCAGTGCCATCTCCTGTTGATGAATTAGTTATTCTAGATTGTTGCTTTACTGGTGCTTTTAGCATATGGTGTTACAGAAAATGAATATAAAATAAAATGAAAATTATCCTCTGGATATCTACTAGAACTGGAGTATCTTATTTAAAAGTTGCTTAAATTGGTCTAATGCAGTTTCCAGTATCCCTAAGTAAGAGCTTGATTTACGGCTTTTTGCTAACCTGTACCGCTAAACTGTCCAGTAAATTAATTAGTAGTTGTACTGCATCCATCACCTGCTAGCCTTTCAGGCTTAAAATAAACAACTAGAAATCAAAAAAATATTACCAATTAAGCAAGCAGCCACAAAGGGGCTTTGTATGTACAAACAGATTGATATGATTTTTAAGAAAAATTCAGTCATTTCCGACAGCATATTCAAAGAGAAAGAATTATGGCAGCTGTTTTGTGGAAAGTGTAATACAAATTCAATTGATCTAGATGGAATAGCATTTAAATAAATCAGAGCTGTAAATTAGAAGCATTTTGGTTTAAGTGGCCTGAAGCCTGTTAAATTGAGAGTATGCAAATATATTGAAATTGACAGTTGTAGAGCGTTGCACTATTGTTTTAATTTGTCAAGGAATATAACAGATAGATAGATTTTGATCTTAGTCATCTTAGTTTTCACATGTGTACTTACATATAATTCAGTGTCCTGGGTTCAGCTGTAACAGTTATTTTTCTCCTTAGGAGCTGGTGCTGTGCTGTGCTTATGACTTTAATCTCAGAAAGATGCTGATAACACACAGATGTTTTTAGTTGTTGCTAAGTAATGCTTACCCCAATCAAGGACTTTTCAGTCTCTCATGTTCTGCCAGTGAGGGGCACAAGAAGCCAGGAGGAAGCAGAGACAGGACACCTGACCCAAAGTAGCCAAAGGGGTATTCCATACCACAGCACATCCTGCCCAGTAACTGGGGGGAGTTACCCAGAAGGCCCAGATTGCTGCTAGGGTGGGGCTGGGTATCAGTTGAGGGGTGGTATTTTGCATTACTTGTGTTTATTGGCTTTTTTTCCTACCCCTTTTAGTTTTATATTTTTTCCCCTTCTTATTCCCCTTATTGTTATTATTATTGGTGGTAGCAGCAGTGGTTTGTGTTATGCCTTAGTTACTGGACTGTTCTTATCTCAACCCGTGAGATTTACATTCTTTTGATTCTCCTCCCCATCACCCCGGGAGCTGGGTGGGGTGGAGGGAGGGGGAGGAGTGAGCGAGATGTTGCATGGTTCTGAGTTACCAGCTGGGCTTAAACTATGACATTCAGAAAATGAGAAGTGACAAATATGTATGGAGCTTGGTTTTCAACTGGACATGGTGCCCTGGGTTATGGATATTCCATAAAGATCAGGCACAGCCAAAAGTACTACTAAAATCCAGGAGCCTGATTCTGCAAGAAAGGTAGGACACATAGAAAGGAGATGAGTTGGCTTTGAATCTTTGCTACATCTATTATCCATTTGTCTATCAAATAATGTACTTTTTCTTGGTGAAACTTCTAATGTATAAACATAACCTCTGCATCTGGGACAGTTGCATAGCCTTTTGCAAGGGATCTGTTTCATTTGCTAATATTGGTTTAAAAATGGAGGAATATTTATTTATTGTAATAAATAGATAATATTGCATTCTCAAAATAGTTAGTAAGCCATAATTTGAATCAGCATATTTTTATTACCTACTCTAATATGTCCTTTATTGGACCTAGGCAATCTTGAATGTCCCTTCCAACCCAAAAAATTCTATGATTCTATGACTTTGTCAGTTGTAAATTAAGCTGTTGTTACCATATTGATAAAACCATCAGTGCTTAATTTTCTTTCCATGGTATTTCACTTGATTGCAGAAATTAGCAAAATAAAATTCTGAGTCTGGTCTACAAAGGCCTGAGTATTTGTATAGTCAGATCTCCAGTCGCTTAAAAATCAGTTTTAGTATTGCAGCCAAGCAAGTCCAGTAGGGATAGAAAATGCAGTGATTCTGTTATTACAGGGTTAGGATCAAAATCTATTTTTGAGTAAAACAAACCATTGATATTTGTGTTGTTTTTCTGTTTAAATTAAAGCATGTACTAACAATACTGCCCTTCTCCACTCCCTAGCCCACCAGTATCACTCCACTTGTTTCACTTGTTCTGTCTTTTTTCTAAGTTGAAAAATTCAGGTAGGTATTCTAGATTTCATTGTGTTGGTGTTTTTTCAATGTAAAACCTGATTTAGCCCATTTACTCTTAACCCAAGAAAAAGATTTCCCAATGATGATTTGTCTTGATTATATTTACTACCTTCCTTTACTTTGACTAAATGTCTAGTTTAGTCTGGATGTCTTAATTTCTAGATGGTTGAAGTGAGGCAAGATGAATTGTACCATGAGGTTGATCTATTTTGAGAAATATTTTAGGTTACATTTTCTTTTGTTCCATATAACAGTTTTTAATCAGGTTTATCTTGTTTTTCAGTGCATTTTTTTACATCTGTTTTTTGAAAGACCAAGGATGTTTGAATAGTAGGTTATGATATTGATTTGTATATAAATACAGTAGACTGAGTGGGTCATTATAAAAACAAAAGTTCATCGTCTCACAAAGGTTTCTCCAACAATGAATTTGATATAGATATTAGAAGTATTACTTGAAATATCAAGAAAGATTTTCAGTGGCTTCTGTTTTAATCTGAAAAATAAAACTTCTCAAATAGAAACAGTAGATCTTGAGGAAGAACGTGTTTTTTTCCTCTTTGAATATGCAAAGTTAATTGAGCTAAGCTAAACTGCTCACTACAGTGATTCACTGCTCATATTGTAATTTAAGAAACAAACAGCATCCTCATAGGCCAGTGACCTTTGTAAATAAGTTTGAGGATTAAGATCAGTTACAAGTATCTTTCTCCTGAATTAACATGTGGAAGTTACAGTCTTTCCTTTCAAAATTGATTCAAGACATTACAATATAATACAGCTGAGGAGCATGTTTATGAATTCAGTGAGTACAAAACATAAGTGATACAGGAAGACTGAATGCCACATCTGAGACAGTGATGTTTCCAAAGGTAGGAGGTAATATCTTCTTCCTTTTTTCTTTTGTTTTCTGTCTCCTGAGTTTATTAACTACTCTGTGCTTTAACCCAAGGTGTTCTAGCTTGTGTTAAAAAATGCATACACTTGGGATGTTAGCCACACTCAGCAGGAATATTAGCTGGTGCTTTGTGGACAGTGCTAGTACTCGAAAACCTCCAACAGTGGCAAAGAAGTTGAGATACCTTGGCAGATATCTTTGCAGTATTATAGCTGCACAGTAATTGCACAAAACAGTCTCGTAGTTGTGAATGTGAATAGTATCTTCTGCTCTGTGGAGGAAGTTAAATTGTCCTAGTTACACTGTAAAAACTAAAAAAAACCCAAAACATTAAAATGTCCACTTTAGCTTATATTGAACCCTTCCCACATATGAAATGGACACTCCGTAGCTGAAGTATCTTCATGAGTAACAAAGGACATATTAAAGATTCTTCAGCTGGAGATTATTCTAGGCTACAGTGCCTTATATTGCTCAAATACTGCATTAAATATTTGTGAGTGTGAATATTGATTTTGTGACATTGAAAAACTAGGATACATTGCAGAATGGAAAAAGCAGCCAAATCTGGGTTACGATTCTGTCTGTACTTGATGTCTTTGTCTGTGAGCCTTGGCTAAAATAAATTCCCAAAAGATATGTTTCTGTTAGGAAAGGTTTGTTATTAATTGGAATTCCTTATTGTAATGCGGCAATTTTGATTAAAATATTTCAAAAAATAAATATTAACTGCTTTGAGATTTCACACGTTTGGCTTTGCTTAGAAATGCCTTTACGTTTAAAACATTACAATTAAATTTAAAATCTAATTGAAATATTTAATTATATGGAAACATTTTCAAACAGTCCTGTCTTCTAGGGAATTTGAAAATTAGCTCTGAATATAACCACTATTTAAAATTATGACACAATAATAATGAAAAGCCTTAGGGGACTTGGTTGTGCTTTACAAGCTTTTTGGCTTGTAAGATGTGTCTGGTTTTAGTGAATAATAGTGTTGTGGCCTGTGGTTCACTTCTGCCAAAGATCAAAACAAATTCTGGTATTGAGAGAACAAGTATGTAAAAGTGAACAAAAGAGGTAAAAAGGAAGAATGAAATGTCACATCTACAGAAGAAAAAAATAGGCCCTCTGTTACTAGAAATTTCTTGTTTAGGAAAGCTGACAAGCTGTTCTCCTGAGCCGATCTATAAAAGAGATGTAATGCTTCCTGAAAGGAGGAGTGATAGGCTGGGTGAACTTGAGATTAAAAAAGGAATTTGATGGAAGTGGAGAAGAATCCTCTGATTATCTTTCCTCTTGGCACAGATGCAAATCTCCCACTGCAGCATTTAAAGGTCAGCTGAACGAAGCAGAGGCTGATTTAACAGGAGAAGCGGAGGCGATGATGAAGTGAACTTTGTGTTCTTCATCTCTCAGTACATGAATATATCATACTCTCTGTAGTTTGATCTAATAACACTGACTTCAGATCTAATACTCTAATACGTAAACTTGAGGGTTTAGCCTATTGCCGATTTGTTGCCTTTGGGTTTTTCTCAGCTTTGAGTGCATCTAGTATGACAAAGCTGGCTCCTAGGAATTAGGATTTCTAAGGTTGAATCTGTTGTAAACAATGGTCAGTAACACACAGCACATATATTTAAGTTCATCAGTGTTGTAATTTGTTGATGTAGAACAGCGAAGGCACACAGAGAGTGTTGTTAAAAAACAAATTGGGCAGTTATTAAAGATTTTCAGTGCAGGGAAGCCAGCACATATTTTCAATGTGGATTCTCCTTAAAAAATCATTCTTTTTAAATGAAGTTAGAAGATGCAAGGGAGAACAAATCTTGAGTTATAAATATATATGTGTATATAGAAATAAATTAGTTTGTCAGTTGAACAAGATGCATAGGAATGAACTATGAGAACACTGACAGAATCTTAACTTTAAGGATGAAAAAAAAAGTTAAGATCTTGAATAAAATAACTTGCTGGCACTTGTTACTTCAGTTACTTCTAAAACTAGCTTTTAAAAAGGTAAGACCGGTGTCCCAAACGTGTTGGAAGAATTTTCCTTCGTAACTTACGATTTGAGCCCAGGCACTCCTTGCTTAATATAGTGCTTCTGGCCCCTTACCCTGGGAAGGTGATCTCTGTCTCCAGATAGCAGAGCACAGCAATAAGGATAAGGGAAATTTATTTAAACAATATTAACTGGTGAGTTCATAGCTTTTTGTCATTTTAACATGATCAAACTATTGTGTGTTGAATGTCAGCAGTTTGGATTGGCACCTTTATTTTTTTATATTTAAGTATAAATATTTTTTTAGTTTGTTGGTTTTAAGCCTCTCCTACTTACCGAAGAGCTGGACCCAGAAAATCTGTTTGAATTCATGTGAGCCAAACTCATGGAATTGCTCATCCTTCACAGAAGTTCTTCCAAAGTAACATTTTCTACATTTGTGTTTAAGTAGCATTCTGGAGACACCAAGAAATATCTGAGTCCCTACATTTGGGAAAAAATATGAAGCACATAAACTGTAGGAGGTAGAATGGGAGAATGAATCTGTTATGGATCAATGACAGAGCCTGGAATAAAACAGAGATAAATGAATTTAGCTAACTCAAAATTAGACACCATTAGACTTAGTTAAGCAGGTGCATGTAAGGATTTAGCTGAGTTAACATCTGTTTAGAAAATTGTTAATTGGTGTAATTTCTATAAAGAAATTGAAATTTCTGGTATGCATAGATATACATTATTTTTCATTTAATGCTATTACAATGCCATTTTGTCAAACTATGGAAGAACTCGCATGTGGTACAATGACACATTTTCAGGGTTAAAGGCGTTAAAATATTTGCAAAACCCAGCATGGTGGAAATTACAGTGAGTATTTTGTAAGCAAAATGAATCTATATTGATAATAACTTAATAAGCATGCTACAGAAAGTCCTTACTTTCCCTCAAGCAAAACACAGGGACGGGACACTGGGTCTTGAACTAAAGCTTTCTATATCTGCCTCTTGTGGAAAGCAGTTCTGCCAGGACTCAGTTTCAACACAGAATCTGCAACTTAATCATGATAAGTTGCTTTTCATTTTCTATACAAACAGTAAATATTTCTCTTTAAGTACAATGGGAAAAATCTCACTACTTCAATCTGTTTTATTGCTGTATATATAAAAGATGATAGCTCTTACTTGCCACTTGGGTAATGGGAATAAAACTACTTGCGTTCTGAAAACCAACAAACCCCCCCAGATTTTCCATCCAATGTAAAACATAGTTTCATGTCAGATAGCAACTTAATCTAAAATGGAATTTAACAATCCAGTAATTAATTTTGATTTACTTATTAAAGTACTGCATATACAAAGTCCTGTTAACTGGAAGACTGTCATTTTACTGAGCCATTGAAACACAAAACTACTTCTGACAGTGGCAAAACTCCACAACTACATACGCAGAGGTCAAACTGACAGATTATTGGAACATCTTTGTTAACTTTCAGGATGTCAGAAAAGGGCAGAATCTTTCATCATTCTTCATAGGAGCATAATCACAAGACAAGAATCATAAATCCTGTTATGCAGAAGTTTTTAGTTTCAGGCAGTTCAATGATGAGGAATTTCATCCCCAAATATAAGAACCAAGTCCAGGGCTTGTAATTATGTTTTTTTTTGGGTTTTTTTTTCTGGCACTTTTGTTCTTGGTATTTGTCTTAAAACCGTCATATACTTTCAGTGGTCTAATATTTAATCACATCTGTGTCGTAATAGCAGTTTAAGCCCCTAAATTGAAGAATATACTATCACCCCTATTTTTGCATTACAGTGTAACTTCTGCCAGGTACATAAACATACACAGCAGCTGTCACTAGAATGCAGGATCCTGTTGTACAATGCGATCTGTGGACACAGAACTGAAGTATGGTTTTCTGCTTGAAAGAGCATGTATGTAAGTGTGAAACATAAAGCAGTTAGCATATAGAGATATGCATGCAGAATATTGGTCAGCATTTGGGAATAAAATGTCCCTGTCAGCAGAGTAGGAGGACATTTTTTGTAAATAAGATGAGCACTTTAAAGCGGGATCAGTATTTATGACTGGGAAGTGGATTTTCATTGCATTACCATATTTATTTCTAGGATCAGTCTAACCTTGAAATTAACTCTTCTCTCATCACACATTTTATTTTGTAACTCTTTATTTAGCTAGTTAGCATAATGCTTTGTTTTTGAGAGGAAAATCACCTTTGGTTTGCTAATTTTTATCTGTCATCAGTTTGTGTGATTCAGAATTCCCATTCAGCGCTACCCTGGTTTTGTTTCAGCTTCTCACTTTCAAGAGAGATCAGTGTGCAGTCTGCCTCTTCAGGCAGGGTTTAGTTAATGGCACATTCATGAGATCTCAGTAGTGAAGATTCCTTTCATGTAGGTTCTTCATTGCTGCAATTCAGTTAAATCCAGATACCTAAAGAGATCCATTTTAGCAACCCAACTGCTGATTTAGCTAAGTTTAGCAAATCTGTAATTAGAATCCTAGAATCATAGGACAGTTTGGGTTAGAAGGGACCTTCAAAGGCCATCTAGTCCAATCTCCTGCAATGATCAGGGTCATTTATATCAGATAGGTTTGTAGCAAGAGCTACAATCTAACTACAAAGCCAAAAATGTAATTCCTTATTTTACTTACTGTTTTTTTTTCCTCTTTTTTAAAAAATCAAACTTTTAATGCCTGAAACACGAATTTTATGCCAGTAAGCCCAAGATTTAGGTCTAAACTTGTACTTTCCCATTTAATCTAGAATTTGTTTCTGTGCTGTAGAAATTCAAAATTTTGCCTTCAGCAAATTGACCTGATTGTCAAGATCTGGCAGTTGTCAGTAACAGCATAGACAGCCTTAATGCTTACAGCCTACAAACCCTCTGTTGTCAGGAGTGGATCTGCTTGGTTGCATGCAGATAGCATGCAAAAGGGAAGCCTAAAAATGGTAATGGCATTTGTGGGAGGTGTGTGGAATTATTTCTAAAATTGAAAGGCAGCACAGGAAAAATGCAGAAATGTTTTAAATGCAAAAATACATTAAATTCTAATAAGAGAAGCCTGGCAACAGTAATTGAGAGGTGGCAGGCAGATGAGAGGAGGCTTTTAAAGACAGGTAACTTGTTGATATATTAGAGCTGGTAAATAGAGGCTTGATGGAGAGCTAATGTGGTTGAGTTAGTGAATTAAGAAAATTAATTCAGTAGTTAGCTTGAAGTTAACCATGTACTTCTAAGTGTATGTAAACTTTAAGACTTTGAACCTTGAGATTTTGGACCTTACAGAGTTCCAGCATCTTGCAGCAAGTCCTGAATTCATAATGTGAGAATTTTTTGCACCTTTATGTAATTAATCAAATAAGGTTCAACTTTCCTATTACTGATTGAGCTTCAGGTGATAAATGGTGACATTTTCATTAATCCTCTTAATCACAGCCTTTATTGCATGAGTGTGAAGCAAGGGAACAAAAGATAAACAACATGAAGATTTATCAGACTTTGTATGTCTGAGAGGCATATTTTAACAGCTAGAAATGTCAGCCACCTAGAACGGTGAGGCAGAGTATACTATAAGTTATATCAGCTCCTAAAGGAAAATTGTCTTGCTTCAACATGTACTCCTCATCAAAATACACCCAGTTAACATTTTTGCTGATAGTGTAAAGGCAGCTGACAGAAGTGCAGTGGCAGTGACTTTTTCCTTGTATTACTGTAGAAAACAGGTTTAGAAGTTCCTCACAATATCTGGAATCATGATTCTACCTTAGTCTCCAAAAATCTCACAGTTTTGATAGTACTGATCTGTAACAAGCCACTCACCTGTAACAGAGTAATTCTGAAGGTGCTAAAAAAGTCACACATCAAAATGTTAACAGCAGCTCACTGAAGCTTGTGCCTTTTAAATACCAAATATTTCTCTGTGTGTGCCTGTTGAAGTTTGTTTGTTTGTGGTTTGCTTTTTGTTTTTTTTTTTTTTTTTTTTTTTTTTTTATTTTTTTTTTTTTTTTTTTTTTTTTTGTTTTTTTTTTTTTTTTTTTTTTTTTTTTGTTTGTTTGTTTTTTGGTGTTTTTTTTTTTTTTTTTTTTCTTTCTCCCTTACACCATGGATGCTGTGATATCTGGTGAAGGGGGAGCTTTGAGCAACCTGGTCTAGTGGAAGGTGTCCCTGCCCATGTCAAGGGAGTTGTAACTAGTTGATCCTTTCCAACCAAAGCATTCTATGACTTGAAGAGTATTTTGTAGAGGATCAGGCAACATGTTTATTTGCCAAATTTAACCACTTCTCTAGGAATACTTCTGGCTATTTTAACACTGCCAAACAGTTTGTGAACTAGTGGGTTTTTTTTTTCCCCACTGCCAGGGTCTTGGTTTTTACAAGACTGTACTTAATGTGAATTCCTGAATACATTGAAATAACTAATAGATGTTCTTGCTCTGAATGCAGTTTGTGCACAGTGCTTAGAGAAGCTATCTATTATCTTGTATTTGAGGGAAGAAAAAATGAGGGACAAATAATTTCATATTATAGACTTAAGAGTAGAAACAAAATTAAATGAATAGTGGCTGACCTCTCAAAGAAAGGCAAGAAAATTATTAAGAAAACATACAATGGAAAGTCATAGACTAGAATTTCTGATCAAGAAAGGGAACTGATCTTTGTTTAACAGGGAAGTTGGCTGGTTTTGGTTTTGACAGCTTTGAGGCAAGAGGCGCATACAGTTATGTATTTTTCTTTGGTGTAAGTCATCCTCTGCAGAACCTCTGTAAGAGAAACTGATCAACAAACTTGTGCAATATATAGTAAGGTCAACAAAGTTACTTGCAAGGAAATCGCATTGCTCACATTTTAACATCATTCAAGTCTCTTTTTTTTTTTTTTTTGTAACTGTTAGCCTAATATTGAAAATACTAAGTTCATAACAGATTTCTAAATCTTTCTTCTTCTGGAAAACACAGGCTGGTCTTGCTAGAATAAGAAACCTCCTCACTGGACTCAGTAGGACAGAATTAAAGTAGGTGTGTTTTCTCTAATGAACTGTCATCAGCCACAACTCTCTCATCTGTCTTTTACACAACTGGTCCAGTAAAGAGACAGATGGACAGTAGTAGGCATATCCCACGAACATGTGCAATGGCAGGTTTAGATAACACATACCCTGTCAGTCCTGTATTAGGAATCATTTATAGTTCATAATTCTAGACTGTATTGCACAGAATTTGTTTCTTTTGAAATGTATTAGGAACCCCTACATCTCTTACTCTGTTGTTGTAGGATGGGTGCTTACCACATGTTAGGATTATTTCTCATCTGTGCATTGGTTTACAGTGATTAACAGTGACTTCATTTGCCCCTTCTAAAGGTCAGTGTACTGTAAACAAGATAGAGTTTCCGTAAGAGTTTTGTCAGTGAATTTAGTAGTGTAACAGTCCTATACTTCAAATTCTATCCACATCCTTAAGGGTGAGCCCACACAATGCCTCAGACTGCACTGCAGTCTGCAACTTTGAAATCTGTGTGACTTTACATGTAAGCTTTTGGTTGCAAGGTTGAGTTTAAAGTGTTCTCCTTTATGATCAATGTTACCTTTCCTAGATGAGAGATCACATTGCACAAATGAGTCGAGGATCTCTTATAAAATGTCTTATGAACTTTTGTCCTGGGTTCAGCAGTAGCAGTCATTTTTCCCCTTAATAGCTGGTGCAGCGCTGTGTTTTTTGACTTTTGGTCTGGGAACAGCACTGATAACACCCATGTTTATAGTTACAGCTTAGAATATTTTGGTCTGACCAAGGACTTTCTGAGTCTCATGCTCTGCCAGGAGGAAGCAGAGACAGGACACCTGACCCAAAATAGCCAAAGAGGTATTCCATACCACAGCACGTCATGCCGAGGATGTAAAAACAAGGGACAGAGATCTGGAAGGGTGGGGGTTCGCTGGTGGGTTGGGCTTGGTATTGGGTGGTGAGCAGTTGTATTCCCTTTCCTTGTATTTCCCTTGTCATTATTATTATTGGTGGTAGCAGCAGTGGTTTGTGTTACACCCGAGTTACAAAACTGTTCTTATCTCAACCTCTGGGAGTTGCATTCCCCATTCCCCTCGGAGAGGGGCAAGAAAGAGGGGGGAGTTGGTGAATGAACTGGGTGAGTTATAGTGGCTTAAACCACAACAACCTTTAAACTCAATTAACATGAAATAAAGACTTCCACTGGCACAGAAACATTTTATGTTAGTACATTTATACCTTATAAACTACAGTATCTGGGAGACTACTTCCAGCTCCACTGCAATTGGAATTTGCTCTCTATAGATGGCTTTCTCAGTAGCTTCAGGAACACAGCTCTTGACACCATTCACAAAGTGAAGAAAAACTATAAACCTGCAAAATTCTTTAGATATCCACTGAAGGGATAAAGGAAGGGTAATAATGAGCAAGAGGATTAAATATATTTTTCCTAGATATTTGAAATGCAGCTGATAGTGAATGTGTAAGAATATATTATAACTGCGCTAATGACATATTTTTAATGTGTTAAGAATATACTATGTGCCTGTGGCACATACTAGATTTTTAAATTTAAGCAGTGTAATGCTCTGCTAACTTAGCTACCTAGTATACATACATGTATGTACTTCATTAGAAGTGAGTCAGGGGTTGTTTTACAGCCATGGCAAATTCCACTTGTTTGAGCATTTCATAAAAAGCATGTTTACACCCTTAAATTTCAATTTAAATTTTTGATTCACTCCAGTATGGGAAGTTTTTTTGAAGACCTAAACCCAGAGCTCATGCCTGTCGTGTATGGTTAGTTAGTACTCAGTGAGAATGAATGAAAACCATTGGCAGTAGGAAATAACGTTGTTTAAAGTGGCTTTTCTTGAAGCCACCCTTTCAATGCAAAGGCTCTTTAAAGCTTTCCAGGCAGGGACCTCTCTGATCTGGCTGTCACTATGGCTGGGCCATGCCTGGAGTCGGCCGGCTGCTGAAGCTGTGGCACCATCCCTTACACTCAGCCCCATTTCTGCCCAGTTAAGACGCAGCCACGGTGGGTACAGAGCCAGCCACAGAATGGCTGGGTGTAGTGGGCAGAGAGTGACTGCTCCCTTCGCGGCAGGTCACCTCGCACCTCTGCTCTGTGGCACTGCCCCAACCGCAGCAGCGCTTAGCCCCACTGCCATCCTTCTGGAAGGTTTGGTGGCCACCCTGCTGCTGTGTTGTGGTGAAGCCCTTGCCGGTGTCCAGGTGGGAGGCGGCGGGTCATGGTCAGAGGGAGTGGGTACGTTTTGTTGTGCTTTTCTCTATCAAGCTTTTAATGTAGATAGCCAAAAATGCATTATGTCTTGTGGAAGGAGAATTCTGCCGTTACTGTCTGAGGCTTTTCTGAGCACTGAGCTGCTGGGTGCTGAGGAGAAAACTGCACAGGCAGGCCAGTGTGCAGCGAGGGCTTGCTGGCCAGCTCAGGACACTAAGAGCAAGTAATGACTGTGGATTTTTATTACTTACGAGTCATATATCATAAGAGGTGGTGTTTGCCTTTTGCAAGCAATAAATTCAATAGCCTTGTCATTTTACGGCCTAATTTAGTGCAACGTAAAATCTGAAATACTAATCCATGAGGAAACAGTAGAAAACAGAATGTTAAAAAGAGCATGTTTTCCTAGGTTCCCAAATTTTCAGTTTCAGTTCTTCAGTCTGAATATTTGGCCTCCATTTCAAGAGCTGCATTTAAGCAATCATGAGATTTTGGGAGCACCTGTGTGAGCAACTGCTGATCAGTGTAAGTGAATGATATGCAGTCTAGTTTAGAGTATTATTTTGGTCAGTATTTGAAATTAATTATTTTTCATTATGCTTATGCTTACAGATGGTTGGTGATGGAGTAGTAAAGTAGTCCTCCTCTGGCTACTATTTTTTCAAGTCCTGTTGAGTGGAAGCAGGACAAGAGTAGACTAAGATCTTTATAATAACACTGATAGCAGTAAGGCATATTGTATCCTGTTTAACTCTGAAATGAACGTAGTTTTTGCTTATGGTAGATACAAATTTCTGCATCTATGTGCTGTGATTGGTTCCTATCCTGAATGGCAGTATGGAAAGGTCTACTTTGCTGTCTCGTAATGATTAAGGTAGTCTTCTCTACAAAGGTTCCTCTAAGTTTCTTTCCTTTGTTTTAATTCCAAGAAACAGCAGTTGTCAATATTTCAACTGTTGGAAAGCCCTGGGGGTGTGTGTATGTGAAGCAGGAATTGAGTCATCCAATTAATTGTAAAGCACAAACAAAAAAAAAAATTCTGAAGGTATATATTTTTTTTCCTATATGTAGATGTGCTATGAGGGTTGCACACCATTTAACACTATATTTGCAGCTATACTGTCCCAGAAGTTACAGTAGATGATTGGGTTGGAGAAAGATTCCAAGAAGCCTTGAAAGAGAGTTAACTCGTGACAAGTTCTGAAATACGAGTTTTTTTTCTTTATGGTGCCTAAGTCTCTGATCCACTGTCATCCTCTTTTAAAATCAGAGATGGACCTTGCACTTCCTCTAGGAATGCTTGCAGAGTGCTATAATTCAGGTATTGCTCTATGCTTAATCTTGAAGCAAGTTGGATGATGCTTTTTTTTTTTTTGTTTGTTTCCCATGCTTTTACAGGGATTTCAGGAAAATTACTTTTATGATAAAACATCTTTTTTCCCTTTTGAGGAGAAGTTTTGTCAGGATTGTCAGTAAGGATGCCTAAAGTTTCAGGTTAAACCCTCCTGTCATACTTTATATTATTTCCATTTTTTTTTTTTTACATATGTAATCTATGTTTTAATTTGAATTTTCATCATAGTACCAGTGTACCATTAATAGTAAGTTAGCAAATACTGTGTTCACCGATAGTGTGTTGTTTCAGTTTCCTGATCACATATGCTGCTATATGCAGTTGTATGGTTTTTTTGCATTTATTTTTGCAGTAATGATCTGGTTGAATTAATGTAGGAGGTATGAGTTTCTGGAAAGTTAGTGGCAACTTTTGGTGCAAACCATAGTCTAAGCTAGCAATAATATTTGGGATTTTTACAAACAAAGTGAAATGAAAATTGTGTTCTATGCATTGGTATGTTTTAATACTCCTTTGGTTGTTGCTGGCATCATTGAACAGTACAGTAGTTTGCAGGGAAGTGCAAAGTTGCCTCGCTGATTTTAGTTTTGAGTACCTAAGGTAGCCTTTTTGCTCTTCGCCCTGTGGACACAAGGTCAACCCATCATTATGAGATTTTGTTTGATAACTTTTTTTTTTTTATTATTATTTTAGAGTAAGAAGTTAGATGTGGTGAATTCTGTAATAGTTTTTAGAGGACAGACAGTTTCATTGTGAATCTGTCACATGCAATTTGTAATGCAGTATTGTGTCCTGCGGGAAATAAAGTAGGTATTACTAGTGGTAGGTGTGTGAAAATTAGTGTCAAAGTTTGTATGGCTGATGTGAGCTACTTTATTTCTGGTAATACAATGAAATTAATTTGTATTATTGAGTGTGTATGCTTGTATCTCCCTGTTCTGTTTCCTTCCAGCTATGAGGAAGAAAACATTTTTTTTGTTACTGAAGAGTTCATTTATGCTTCTAGATAATGGGCCGTACTTTATTCAGTTGTAGCTAATCCTCAGTGCCATATTGTTGACTCTCCTATTCTCATCTTACATTTGATTGTAAGGGCTCAAGCAGCACACATTGGGAATTCTGTACCCATAGTTAATAGTAATGGTTGTTGGAAACAAACTAGAATACCTGTTAAGTGCTTCTTAGTGCAAAAAGTACGTATTTCGGAAACTTACACTGCTATATACTTTACATATTGCTAAAGCAGGTGCTTGATACTAATTTTAGGTATAAAATCTGCATCCGTACTTTCTGTGGAGGCAAAAGTTCTGTGAAGGGCTAGTCCCAAGGTGGATTAAATTCTGAAAGTATGTTTTATTGCACTGATCTTTCACTGTCTTTGATTTTCCATGATATCAAAGGCAACTTTGTGATTATTCCAGTGGATTAAGTCTAGCATTCATGCAGATGGTGCCTGTTTTGAGAAACTTCAGTGGGACACAGATCACACCTATGAACTGTTACTGTTTCGTGGACTCTTCAGCTGACTTGGCTTGCAGGGCACAAAGGCAGTTGAGATACAATGTAATCTCTCTGGTTGTAGCCAGGACTCTAGGCACTGAGATCTGGAGGGGGAATCTTTAGCTTAGTTCTTCAGTGCTCTGTACTGTGATGCAAAGATTAATGAGGCTCTGCATCAGGCCTGACAGCTTTACCAAAAAGGAAATTGTGAAAAGTTTCTGTGCAGAACTCTCCCTTACACTTGTCCAATCTTTGCCTCAGAGTATTGTGTTGTCGTGTTTGTGTTATTTTCCATTTTTAATTTGGTTGAGGGCCAGTTTATCAAAGCAATCTCCTAAATGAACTTGTGTGAGATAAGACTTATCTAAGCACATACAACTTGAAATAAATAGGTTGAAGCAGGTTGTTCTAGATTTCTGTTGATAAAAAAAAAAAAAAAAAAAAAAAAAAAAAAAAGAGAGAGAGAGAACTAGTCCATTGGTATTCAAATGTCCTTTATTAATTAATTATGGAAATAGGATCTTTAGCATGCTTGACAAATAACATTATGGGAAACACTGAAGTTCTAGAACACCCTGAGGAGTTTCTTCATGTTAACAAGGTAGCTGGTTACAGTAGAACAGGGGCAGCAATAAGCCTTAGATGTACAAGGTAGAGCTAATTTTGTCCAGGTAGTGACTGTGGCATTAATGGACTACAGTTTAATTCAATTCTGCAGAAAAATCGAGGAGAGAGACATGTAAAATTAAGGGAAGCATAACAGGTAGAGGCTTGCAGATATGTAGTCCCCCACAGTAGCTAAATTAGCAGTTTTCAGAATCTTTCTTGAAGACTGGGAGGTGGAAAGCTAGAAAAGACAGGGAAAGCAACATAATGTATGTTAAATATATTTTTAGTATAGTTTGTAACTTCCCAGAAAAGTGATGAGTGATAAAAATTAAAGTAATAGTGTAGCTTTTGACCTGAAGTACCCAAAAACATTTTATAAGCAATGCAGAAATAACCTATAACTTTGGAAGCAGCTTATAAATAGCTCAGTATCATAATTTTACTTCATCTGGAAAGAAGTTAAGTTTTACCATAGAAAATGGTTAAACGGGTTGAAAAACGAGCAACATTGTGATACTACTTTATTGCACACTTGAGGGTAAGTTTTCAGTCTACAGGAATACATTTTTTTCACTCTAAATGAATATTCCAGTCTGTGTAAGTTTTATTAAGCTCATAAAAATGCACATAGTAATCATAAATTCATATAAAAATGCAGCAACAACTAGAAGACACACATACTTACATCAGTGTAGCCTATGTCTTAAAAATATGGAGTCATTATTCACTTCTGACCTTTTAGTTTTTCCATGGCATTTTTTTTTTTGTATGAAAAGTCATATTTCTTGAAAGACTTTTTAAGGCTTCATGGACAGAGCTAGGGGTAGAAGGTAAGAACAAATAATAAGCTTGTAGAAGATAATTTCATATGCCACAAAATTAGAAGCAAAGAATATGTAAGTACCTTTTTTCATTTATAATTGGAGGAGAGCAGACAGTTAAAATCAATTTTCAGAGAGTATATAATTTATATCAAAAGCCATGTTGACTGCTGTAATGCTGAAAATAAAATGTTACTCTTCAGTTCAGTATTCAGCTGCTCCTACAAATGAAATATCTTCTGAACAATGATTATTCAGGATTAATTTCTACCTTAATGGATTGCTTTATGGTATTTGTGTGTGTTGTAGTGTGATGTGTTGTGTATCATCCCTATGCCATCATTCTTTCCCTTCCTGCTCTTCCCCTTCCCAATTCTTTTGTTTGTATTGGGTGCCCATCTCTTAGGCAGTTAAAGTTTGATGGATCACAAGATCTTTGAGGCTTTGACTTCTTTGAAATGTTGGGCAACGCAAGGTCCTCAACTCGGTTTCAGACTTTTTAGTTTCCTACATTACAGTCATCATGTCAGTGGCTTGTTAAATTAATACATATACATTAAACTTACAGTGTATCAGATTAGAGTTCTCAAGAGAAAGGAGTGTTTGTGCTTGGTTCTGATCTTTATTACATGGCCAGGAAAGTGGTCAAAAGCCACGTAGATGAGACCCTCAGTGACATGGTTTAGTGATGGACTTGGCCATACTGGGGTAGTGGTTGGGTTTCCTTGACAGGAAGTTTTAGCTATGAAGAATAGGAAGTCTTCACCGAGAAGAGGAAACACAAGTGATTCATAGTATAATTGAGTTAGGTGTGCAGAAAAAAATGGGAAGATACTAAGCACTTCTTGGTGGAGCAAGGGGCAACACATCTTAATAACATGTTACTTCATTTTGTACAATGTATACAAAAGGAATTTAAGTAGCTGGCAGACTATTCCCAAGAAAATACCCATTTTTGGGAGTTAGTGCAGTAAAGTTGACTGAAAAAAAATAAAGTCCCTTGGGATTCATTTAATCCCTGGTTTGCAGCGTGGGTGAACAGTATTAGACCAATAAAGCTGTTCTCACCTGAGAATGAAACAGGTGGTGAGGCAGTGAGTGCTTTTACTCTTCCTCTCTAAAAACCTCACTTTGCAGTTGGCTTTGCACATGTGTTCTCACCTTGGAATCAACTCTGAACCCCAGCTCATTCTTAAACCACTCTCGTGCATCCTTGAGTCACGGTTGAAATGCCTCTCTCAAGGACTCTTACCAACAGTATTGTGCTTTCCTCTTTCTTTTCAGCAGAATGAATATTGTAACACCTCTTGTTCCTCTGACAGTGAAGAGGCAGACTCAATTTGCAGGTGAATTTCCACCTGTCCTGAGGCCCTTAATGGTTTGGGAGAGTTTTTCTTTCGTCTGCAGGAAGGATATTACATTATCTCCATCACCTTCAGCCATATATGGCTTTAGGGCATTGGCTGCTGCAAATTATCATACCTTTCTGAGGAATCTTTCTTGGCACACCTTACTGGAGATCCACTGAGAGCAGCTGGTGGATCTTCAAGACTTTTTTTATTTGCCTACAAGTTTTTTTCCCTTTAGCCTTGTTCTCTCCAGTGGAATGCATCTGAAAATCTGAGGATGAAAGAAGCTGAGGGCTTCTTAAAGCATGTACCTTCCACTAAGGGCGAGTATGTTATGATACATAGTGTGAGTGCATTTGTGTGATCGTAGTCAAGGTAAAAAGCCTTCCATCTCAAGAATTTTTGAGAACTGTGCAAGCTTGTTCATAGATAATATATCTCAAACAGCCTCTATATACTACTTCCTTTTACTTTTGATTGTTAGAGAAAGAGTAGGAATTGGAGAAGTTAATGCACACATTTTCAGATAAAAGCTTTTCCAGTTGTACACTCCCCTAGATATACATGCACATTCCATATAATGTTGTAATGTGTCAGTGAGAGGAATATGATTAGCAGGGGGTTGTTTCTATTTTTTTTTCTTTCTTTTTTTTTTTTTTTCCTAATTATCAGTTGCATCTAGTGTGCACAGGTCTTACTGTACAAAATAGGCATCAAATAATCTAAAAAACCTGTCAGACTAATGGAGTATTTTGTCTCCTGTCGACACTACACTTACAGGCTCAGTTCAAAGTTTTGCTCTTCCCATTACACCTTAATTAGTGTATTAATTCATGTTGATAAATCCTGGTTTGTTCACTGTTCTTAATGTTTTCAAGGAAGAGCTGTTTTACTGCTTTCATGGTATCTTGGAAATGTTTGAAAAGAATGATTACAAATAGGTCTGTTGCACTGAGTGTTATAAGGTGAACAAATAAGCTTTTTCATGTGGTTAAAAAAAAAAAAGTTGAAAAATTTCTTTGTTTTTAAAGTTATGTGGGGGCTGATTTCAATCAGACCAGTCCTGACAAACACTGCTCTTCAGAAAAAGAATGATTTTCAGACCAAGAGGAATCACTGGCTCTTCATTTTAAAATTTTACTTATTTTTGAAGTTGCAGTGTACTTGGACTTCAGGTCCCTTTACAGAAAGCTAGTGACTCCCTTGGAGGATACAAAAGAAATGTGATGGAGCTTACAATGCCTACAGGAGAGACTGTAGTGTAATAAAGAATTTTTGCTATTTGAGGAACATTCCAAGTTGTACATGATACTTTAAGGAAAGTTAGGTGATAGATCTTCTTACAACTAGGGCTTGACTTTTCTTATTGGTTGTGGGCCTTTAGTAGTAATGAAACAGCTTCTTATCCTTAGTAGTAACATTAGAGCTTTGAAAGAGATGTCAGGAGAGGCACATTCCCATTTAACTCTTCCCATTTGATTTATTTGGATTATTGTGGTTTGGATTTGCATTAAGGAGATCTTTTCAGGAGGTGGTGAGGAAAATACTGACAGTGACTGTACTGATGGTGGCGATCATGCTAATGACTGCTTGGATTGTCTTTTGGGTAGAACAGCTGTTAGCCTGAACACCTACTGAGATTGGCAGAGAAACCTTTTACTTATGCATAAGCTCTGTGTAGAAAAGTGTGACACTTAAATGCAGGGAGAAGAAAATTCTACTCATTTTCTAATGGAAACAAAAATTTTTCTAATGTTGATCAAAGGCAAAAGATTAAATTCACTGTTGGTATAGCACTCTGTAGTATGAATTTCAAATAGCCAAGAGAAGTGTAGCCCGATAAATGTATGTTTTCTACAGTAGCTTTCTTTGAATATTGGTTTTTCAAAAACATGCAATTTAAGTAATAGATCTCTGTCATTGTAAAGTAGCTTAACATGAATTTCTAATGCTTACATCCTTAATTTGCTGCTTGTGCTTTGAGAGCAACCAGTGAGTTGTATTGGAATACCAGGGATAGGTTCATAAAGTATTTATAAGTAGGCACAGGTGTAACATGGAAGGCCATGCATTCTAGCCTTCATCCTTTTCAGGAAGTGTCTTACATAATCTTTACTGAATTGTGGACAGGAAATCTGGCTATACACTAACTCCCTGTAATTATTATTATCAATTATGTAAGAATAATAAATCCTTTGGTAACAGATCATCACTGACTGTTGTTCCCTCTTAGAAGCAGTGTTGTGAAATGCTAGTAGACTTGCTTGTATTTTGCAGCATTAACTATGCATATCTATATCTCTGTTAGTATTCACAGCACAACAGAGTATTGTGTGCAGTTCTGGTGTCCTCAACATAAAAAGGACATGCAACTGTTGGAACAAGTCCAGAGGAGGGCCAT
>JAOEHX010069063.1:0-31929 GCA_025448015.1 Bolborhynchus lineola
GTGAGGGACCGCGGCGGGCAGCGGCGCCGCGGCCGCGGTCCCCATCGGCACCGGTCACACCGCAAACGCGGCCCGTCCGCGCCCCTCCTCGGCAGCGCCAGGGGCTCTTCCTCCTCCGGTACAAAGCTGCTCGCTCGGGAAATGGCACTTCGCCCCGGAGCCACAGTCAAAAGCAATTTTTCCCCTTCGTTTTTATTTTCGTTTTTCATTGTTGGTTTGTGGGGTTTTTTTACGCTCTTTCTTGTGAAAAAGAATTAATTTCCTACATGCATAATTTTTTTTATTTTATTTTATTTTTTGGTGCGTGCGTGCGTGTGTGTGGAAGCACCGGGCTCTGCTGCGATCGGTGCCTGAATGAAACTACGTAAATGCATATGTCTGTACGTTGCACTGGAGGGAAAAACGGAGCACTTCTTCTGCACGAGCTTGGATTCAAATGCGATTCATCTGGTCTCCAGGATTTTCCGTCTCTTTGGGGTTGTTCGCCTTCCCGGGCTGCGAGGCGGGATTTTCTGAGCCTTGACACATCTTTGGAGATGGCTGTTAAACAGGAGTCTGGGAAAAAACATTTGAAATCCTAGAGAGAGATATTTTGTTGTGTCCCTTTCCCATCCCCTTGGTGACTTGAAGCATCAGAGCAGCCAGAACTTAACGTTTATGAACACTTGCGATGTTTGTTGCTATTTTTTTTTCTAGAGGAAACATGACAGAGGAACGTATTTATAGTCCAAGTAAGTACTTTACAGAGGAAATTTAGTTTGTGTAACGTAACAAAAGCAGTGTTGAGGTCTCTAGCCTAAAGTGCATTGGATTGACATCCATCCAAGGCTGTTTAGCAAATCGTATTGAATTGCAGCTTTTACGGTGCGTGTTCGTCCGCTCCTTCGTGTCCGTGGTAGTTCAGCACCTAGGGGAGAATGCACCTGATCTTGATTCCTTATAATGTTTTTTAACATGTATTTCAACACCGAGGAGGAGATGGTCCTAAAGTGAATTTATAATAAGTAGCAAATGTGCACCTGGAAGTAAAGTATTTACAGCATTTTAATTCCTATTTATACTGTGCATCTCAAACCGAGGAGGAAACACTGAGAAGACAAAAGTACCTCCAAGAACTCCCCCACACCACCATGAATGAAACCGTGCCCGATACAGTAACTGGATTATAAATTTTTTTGGTGTTATTAATTTTATTAGTATTGGCTTCTTTACTTTTTTGGGTTCATCCTGCTCCTCTTCTTCCTCTCTCCCTCCCTCTTGCTGCTTCCTCTTGGGAATTATGGCTCATCCGGGGAGAAGAGGCTACGATAACCGGGAGATAGTGCTGAAGTACATCCACTATAAACTCTCGCAGAGGGGATACGACTGGGCACTACTGGGTGAGGACAGGGCACCCCTGCCTCCGGGTCTCTCTCCTCCTGCTGCTGCTGCTCCTGCGGTTGCTGCTGCTGCTGGGACTTCCTCTGATCACACTGGGCTGGTATCTCCGCACCCCGAGCCCCCTGGCTCGGCTGCTGCTAGCCACGTGCCCCTGGCCGAGGGGCTGAGCCCCGTGCCCCAGGTTGTCCACCTCGCCCTGCGCCAGGCGGGGGACGAGTTTTCCCGACGCTACCGGAGGGACTTTGCCCAAATGTCCGGCCAGCTGCACCTGACGCCCTTCACGGCCAGGGGCCGCTTTGTGGCGGTGGTGGAGGAGCTCTTCCGAGATGGGGTTAACTGGGGCAGGATCGTGGCCTTCTTCGAGTTTGGCGGCGTCATGTGCGTGGAGAGCGTCAACCGGGAGATGTCTACCCTTGTAGGCAGCATCGCCGCCTGGATGACCGAGTACCTGAACCGGCACCTGCACAACTGGATCCAGGACAACGGAGGCTGGGTACGTCCCCCAATTGCTTGTTCTTGCTCCTGGCTCGTGCCCATTGCCGGTGAGCTCCAGGGGTGGGCAGTACCCCAGTGGTTGCGCTTGTATTGGGGTGACCAAAAGGTTTCCTTGGGGAGCATCTGCGCTGGTGTGTGCTGAAGCAGCATAGGCCTTTTGCCAGCTGTTGAGTTTCACCTTGCTGTGGGGTTACAGTGGAGTGGTATGGGATGGGGGAAGCATCTGCAGATAGAAAAGGATGAGTGAGGCGCTCTCTTCATCATGCTCCACTCTCCTACCTCTGTCCACCCTCGCCTGGCCAAGGCAGGATCCTGCAGCAGGGTGAGAAGGTGCAGCAGAGGCACCTGTCCGGCTGTTGGGTGCAGGCGCACCGTGTCGGGTCCCAGGCATGGGGGCAGTGGGGACCACGTGTGTGTGGGTGTGTCGGCATCGCTGCCCATTGTGAGTGACACGCCAAGCGGCAAACACAGGATCTCAGTGCTACAGGCGGGCAGGTGGCCATCGGTGCTGGTGTCTGCAGCTGTGGTTGCATCTGGAGTGGGGTTTCATGCTGTAGGATGTGTCTAGTGTAAAAATCTGTCTTTGTCTTGAGATGAAACAAAGGTGCTGGGATCTGTGTCCATGGAATTGTTCTGGAAAACGACATTTGTTGTGATCTGATGGGTGACTGTGTTTCTGGGGTAGAGTTCACCTCTGGCAAGGGCTATCTTCAGCATCGTCCAGAAAGGGAGGATTTCCATGCGTGGAAAATGGACAGCTTTTACCCTGGCAGTCAGTGGAAAGCCTCTCCTTTCTGTCTCTCTCGTAACTGGATAAGTAACCACGCTGAAATCCGAAAGGTATTTCTGTCCTTTTTCCTTGTATTAATTGATACACTGTAGCAAAATGTGGTCCCAGCTGCTCTCCCTTGGACCAAACGTGACTACGTGCGAAGTGTATGATATTGATGCTTTGGAGGAAGAAATGGCAAAAGTTATAGTGTAGAAGAAACTTTGTGTATATTCTGAGAGCTGTGGTAAGTCACTTGGAAATGGAGGTTGGCTAGGTAGGACACCGGCAGTTCCAGGTCTGGTCCCCTGTGAAATATGGAGGGCTGACTCAATTACACAGCACACCTTTAAGAGGCATGTGTGAAGGAATGTATGTGTTTCCCAGTTAATATGGTTTGAAAGCCCAGTGTTAGTGATGCATTACTCAATTCAATTTTTAGCCTTGGGTCCCTTCTGAAGGCACTGTCAGGTCAAGTAACATGCCACCTGCACTGACCGCCTCTGTTAAAAAACGAAGATGCTGCTACCCGCTGCTGAAGGTGCCTGACTAACAGATATATGTGTCTGGGGATCCAGAAGACATCTACTTACTGCTGTAACAGAGGGAGTAAGGGTCCCCACTGAAATGGGAATTACAGGAATCCCCATTGAAAACCCTCACCAGGAAACCCCCTGAGGAGTGCTGCAGACCCTTGGCTGGCTGTCACGTTGGAGGCAGGAGCGTTCTCCTGCTTTCCTGTGCTCCCACCAAGGAGAAAAAAATTCAAGGTTCATGGGCCAGAAGGGGGAGCAAAAAAATGTGTGTACGTGAGTGTGTGTCCGTCCATGTATTTATATACAGATACACAAATATGTGTATACATATACACACACACACACAGAGTGACTCCAAGTACTTAGTGGTTAGGACCACACTTAGGAGAGGGAGAGACCTATCTCCTGGCCTCCTATTTCATGGATCAGTACAGAGGGTTTGTCAGTGTTTTGTTGGGTTTTTTTCATGAAACAGATAACTGGGGGGAAAAAATCTGTGAGCAGTTGAGGCTTTTGGAGACCTTGGCTGGTTAAAAGCTGAGCAGCTAAAGGGTTAGGGATTTTGCGATTGCACTTCTGGGCTGGGATGCCTAACTTGTGCGTAAGTCCCTCCTCAGGCTGGAAGCCCATTTGTGGAGCTGGGGCCCTCGGTTCGCTCCAGAGCCAGTGAAGTCATTCTGTTGACTCCAGTGAGCTTTGGATGAAATCCTTAAGCATGCTGGAGATGTGTTGTCCTGTGGGTGTATTGTGTAAAGAGAGACATAAATAATGAATAAACCTGAGAAGTGAAAAGACAGGTGTTACCAGGCGTGATTGGCCAGACGAGGTGAGTGCTGGAGCTGTTTCTCGATGGTTAGAAATGCAAGAAACTCGGGCTATAAACACTGACTGCCTTTAAAAGGAAAAGATGCTTCTTATCGATAGCAGTTTAGTTGTTTATTGAGGTTTCCTATAAACAAAAGCTCCGGAGTTTGGATGCATGTGATGCCATTTACTGCCACGTGTTATTTGTAATGTACACATGGAAGAAGATGTGCAAAATACTACCCCAAGGTGGCTTTTGCCTGTCTGTCTGGGAACTGGCTGGTACCTTTGAGCCATGGGATTGTTAAACATAGGCAAAATTCTAGCTGGTTACAAAAAGCAAAAGACTAGCGTGAAGTTGCAAACACAGCTTTTAGGATCCTCTCTTCAGATGGAAGAAATAAAGAATGGCATTGTGGTAGTAAATTTAGATTTTTCTTTCTTTTTCTAGCTTTCGGGATCTGTCAGTGGAAAAGGATGCTTTAACATATGCGATCAATCTTCAGCTTGGCAGTTGCACCATTCCCCATGTATGAACCTTTCTAAAGCATCATAAGTGATTCTTCCAAAGTAACTGATCACCTTGTAAGAGGTGAGGCCTTGTAGGGCTTCAGTACAGCTGCCTGTGAGATCTCCCTATCACACAGGTTGCCATAACGAGCAGGAGCACTGGCTGTTGTAGTCTTCTCCTTTATGTTGTGGCTCCCTGGTATGTTGTGGAGTGGAAAGTTTATTAGAAGCTGTGTAGTAGTAGAGAAGAGAGCATCGGAGTCAGTCTTGAGCATGTGTTATATAGTGAGTAAGTTAGACAGCGTGTGCTTTCAGCCTCTTGTATGGACCTATGTCTTGTACTCAGGCCTGAAGTTTGGTCAACATGCCTTTCTTATTTATCTGTTTGGTTTGAATTGGTTCTGTAAGTTGGCAATGTATTTCCAGGATGTGAATTCTTTCCAAGGAAATTTGGATTCCAAGGAAAACAAAGAAGGAAAAAAGCCTATCCAGGGGCAGGTTAGAAAGGGATATAACTGCTGGAGTATAAATTTTAGGCCCTAGACATCATTGTTAATGGTGTCTGGGGTCTGTTAATACTCTTACAATACACAGCATCATGGGTTTGTTAGAAACTCAGAAAAAGCAACATATGGGGACTACTTGCGCTGAGGCTGTATTATTAACTTAACTTGCGGTTCTGGTAGCAAGTGAATGCAGCTTTCGAAGATTTTCATATAGGCCAGGATACCGCAATATTGTACTTTGGCCTGATAACATCTTAATTGTGTTACAAAAGAAATAAGAGGAGAACCAGCTCATCTCTGCAATTTCATGGTACTTGGTATAATGTATGCTTTCTGACTGACAACTTAATGGCTTCATTTCATGTTTTAGAGCCCGGTGTTTGAGCTGCAGAAGGACAGGCTTGGCAGCAGGCTGTTGCACTTGGCGACTTTTGACTTTGACATAGGGAACAGTGAAGTGATGCAGCCGGAGCATGGGAAATAAAGGGGTTGGTCTTGCAGTGATGGCTTCCCTCTTTGGATACACACCCTAACGTGTGTGAGTTATGCTCAGCTCTGGATGCTTCTAGTCCAACGTATGGCTTCCTCCCTGAGCTGCTCAAGAAAAAAGAAGAGCATGAGAGCCATAGAAGACACAGGCACTATAATGTACATGTAGACAAGTACATTTTTGATGTAAAGAATGTAAAGAAGCCCAAGTGAGAGAAGCAGCATTGTGTTGAAAATTCAGCCAAGAAAGCATTATTTAAAATTACAATATTTACATCTGAGCCAGGAATGTGCTGTTTTCATCCAATTCTGTTCTTTTATTGTGGTTCTTTGTTGTGTTTGAGAGTTATGGCCAGATATGGGGAAGGATTTAAATGTCTGAAGTGGGCCATAGGTGGAACACAAGTGCTTGCATCCTCTGAGTGCCTGCCCAGCCAGAATCATGGTAGAAGTCCCTGGCTTCTCTCTGCTTCTTGCCCAAGTGAGCTGAAAGCTGCTCCTGCTTTGAGGGAGAGGAGCTGCTCAGCACACTGTAGGGAACACTGTTCCCAAGAACCTCCATGTCCCAAAGCCGGCAGGCATCCTCTGGCCTTGCCACTGTTGCTCATGTACCATCCTCATGCACAAACGCAGTGAGGGAGGAAGAAGCCCCAGCTTTTCCTGGTGGCTCCATGGTCAAGGTAACCATGAGGTAAGGGGAGGTTTGCCTACGAGACCTTCTCCAGCCTAGCAGGGGTATATACACCCTCATCTCTGACATTGCAGGAGGCTTTTCCTGCCAGATGGCTGCTGGTGTTGCTGAGGTGTCCTCCCCTTTGGCAGCAGGGCTCTTCCTCCTTTTGCAGGAGTGAGATTTCATTTAGTGGAGGAAGAACTGGGGTGTCTCATTCCCACTGCCCCTTTTCTCAGGTGTCTGTCTACAGCCAAATTAATAAATGCTTCTTGGATCAGCCACTAGACCCCACGTTTCCCTTCTCCTGGGTTGGCTGCCCTAATCACTGTGTTTCCTCTTTTTTTTTCTTTTCCTAGTAAATCATTAATTCTCTTTGCTCGGTAGCATGCCTTGGAAAGGAAGTGTGGAGAGCTGCTGTGCCCCGCAACGGTCCAGAGCCCCTGCGTAAAGGTTAGGGATGGCAAATGCTTTTGCCTCCAGGACAGTACTGGAGGTCATGGATATCAGTGTGATGCTAGGGCCTCCCTGTGCTTGTCTGTGGGACACTGACTGAAACCTCATCCCTTTCAGGCTCTGGAACTACTCTCCCAGCAACTCAGCCAGGCACCCACCTGCACAGCACGTTGCTTCTCTTGCAAAAGCCTCTCACCTGTGTGGGATGGAACAGTGTCTTGGTTGGAGCCGGATGTTCTATGCAGGAGCAGAGGTGCTTTAAGATTTTACCGGTGACATGTGGCCTTGTAACGGCTCAATCCCCAGTGGGGCTAACCCCAAGTCACTGTTTGACTGGTAAAAGGAAACTATCTGAAATCTACTCAGTTAAATAAATGAACTGGTAGTTTCAAGTGTTGCACCTTCTGGGTCCTTTGCCAGTTTTTGTGGCTTTGTGGGTTTATAATCGAATTCTTAAAATATTATCAAAATATTTTTCTTCTTGCTGTTGCTGAAGAGCAAAAAATTCATTCTGTAGAGGACCTCTGCTGAAGCAAGGAAGAGAAGAGCTAGGGCAGAAAGAGAAAATGATTGTGGTTCTCTAGTCCCTTTCATTTGTAATAGCTTTCTCTGTGACGTGCAGCAGCTTTAGGTTGTGTATTTTCTCAGAAGTCTCATCTTGCTTTTTTACTTGGAAAAACACAGAAGTAAAAAAAAGAATATTGACCGTGACCTTTAAAATTTCAGAACGAAGGGTCTTGGTTATAGAGATGATGTCATTTGCCTTGATCTTGCAAAGAGCCGTAAAGTTCAAACATCAATCCTATTAAAAAGTTTTACTTTACTTTCAATATTGAGAAAGAAGTTAGTTGTGTGCCTGCATTAACAGAGGCCTCTCCCAAGCAGCTGCATTAGCTCTGCTGGGCAGTAAGTGGCTTAGTTTTTTGAGTATGTAGCTTGAAATCTGGAGTCGGTAATCCACAAAGAAAATCCAGTTGAATTTTTCTGCTGAGGCACAAGTGTTTCTCTGATGGCAGAGCACGGCTCTAGCTGGAGAATCACAAGACCTACGCAGTGATGTGTGAAATTGCATGTGGAGCAGAAGCATTTTCTCAGCAGCCAGATACCAGGGCCTGGGCTTCCTCAGGCAGCACGGGAACTTTGTCCTGCAGCACCAGCAAACATTAAGCCCTCATGCCCAATACAGTTGTCCTTGATGAGTGGGCCATCTTTCAGTGGGTGGGACCTGGGATGATGGAGGGAGGTGGATGGTGGCTTTCCATATGCTGCTCTGCTCAATAACATGAGCTTCTAGCAATCTGGCTACATCCTTGTCACCCTTCTCACTCTACAGCTGCCTCACTGGGCTAGCCCGCAGTGTTTTAGCACCCTGGGGCTGCCAGCGAGGCTGTGAGTGCTGGCTCCTGGCCTGGGGTCTGGGCAGCCCCAAAGCAGGTCAGCAGCTTTGGCAGTTGAGCAGCTGTAGCTAAAAACCAGCATGATACATCAATTAAATAGCAACTTTCTTGTGGCAAAGTGGATTTCTGTGTTTTGGCGGTTGCATTTCCATCCTTGTTGTCTGTTCTGGTTATGGTGAAGGCTGTGGCTGGGCAGGGGTGACGACATGGACATGCACCCCATGGCATGATGGCGAGGCATGCTTCCCCCTCCATTCCCAAATATGACTGTATTGGGTTGGTGCCTTGTTCTTTGCTTGTTTCACCCTTCTGCTGCATGGAGGGCTGGTGGTCCCCAGCTTTCCAAAGGCCTTTCCACCATCCCTTCCCATCACTACTGCTGGTGCTGCTGCCCAGCCATCAGCTGTGGTATGTGCCACGTCTGGCCCTTCCCACCTCCTTCCCTGGCCTGTTCTATTTTCCTTCGTGTCCTTGGGAGAATGGAGCCCAGCCTGTTTGGTTTGTTGGGTTTTTTAAAAATCATTTATTTATGAGCACCTCGTGGCAGCTCTCCTGCTGGTTTAGTGATAATAATAACAACACTTGTTACCCAGTGGCAGCAAAATACTGGTTATTTCTGGGGGCAGTACTGGCCTGTTTTATTTTCCATTTCATATATAATAATAGGAAGGATGAAGGTGTGCAGTGCCATAAATCTTCTCTTCCCCAGCAGGATAACATCCAGGCCTTCTTGGCAAACACGAATGCCGATGACAGATTATTTGAGGGATTTTTATTTTACTCTGGCATTCAGTCTCATTAACAATCTGATGGGTTGGGGTTTTTTTTTCTTTTTCTTTCTTTATTTTTTGGCTCCTTAAAGACTATGAAAGCGGATAACTTTTCCAAATGCATCTAGAAGTCTGGAATTTAATTTCTGTTATTTTATCCTTATGTTACTTTGCTGTCGTAATTATTGTATATTGATAGATTTTGCTAAGTCCCCCTCGCTGGAAAGTTCCTTTCAGGTTTCTGGATTTTATAGCTAATGAATAAGAAAACAAATCTGATTTTAGAAAGTATTGCCGCTGATTTCAATAGGAACAGCAAGAGGCACTTAATTGGACAATTATGTTTACTTTGTATATGCAGCAAGAAAAATAAGATCAAATGGAAAAGCTACAGGTTTTCGATTAATAGAGAAACACAGCCTTTTCTGCAATGCATGATTAACCTTTGGGAGCTGTTTTCATGGGAGAGCTGAGAGTGGAAGTACCAAGCTGTATTCTGTAAAGATTTAGGGATTTATAACTGTACGAAAACCATCTATACTTCCATTTGAATAAAGTTGCTTGAAAGAACATACATACAGACCTTGGGGTAAATTTAACGTCAGCTGCTGAAATGAGACCACCAGGTGCTGCGGGTAGACCTTTCTCCAAGGAATGCAATTCTCTTTTACATTGCTTCTCCCCCAGAGCACCTGGTGCTGGTTGGTGACTGGGGATACTGGGATAGATCTGCCTGTCTCATCCATCTGGGGAAAGCTCCTTGGTTTTTTGTATGTGTTTTGTGAAGGTAATTGTAAATGTGCTTGTTGTGTTGCTAAGAACACCCACATCACTGAATTTGCTCCTGTGCTGCTTGAACATCTGTTATGAACTGCCACATCTAGTTAAAGAAACAGCATCCTTCACCACATACATCATTTTACTGCTATTTTATTTTATTGAGACGTAAAAAGGATGATTCAGTTTTGTTGACAAGGCAGCTCAGTGGGTTTTGGGGTACTTCAGTGAGTAATTTATGTACGTGGGCCAAAATCAAAAAGCAAAGGCCCCATTTTTCCCACATAGTGCTTAAAAGAGGCTGTCACACAGTTGTTCGAGAAAGCAACTGAGAGTCAAAACTTAACTTCCTCTTCTTGGTTCTAGTACTGGGTACATAATAGGATGTGGGACAAATCATTAACAGCTCTCTTTTTCAGGTAACCAGATATGAAATCGGTATTCCTGCTGGTATCATTGCCCACCATGCTAGCATGAGTTGGTCTGATGTTTTTTGGTAAGAAAAAAGAAGTCATGCAGGGTCCAGTATTGAACAAGATGTCTGTCATTGTAATTTGGGGCTTAGAATAAAATTCAGTTCTGTAGCATTACATTTTGTTGTTGCTGAAGCTTGCTAGCCTGGGAAAGAACGAAGTGAGTCAGGTTGTGAAACTACCTGGGAGTGAGACCTGAGTGGAGAGAGGAGGAAGAAAGAAAAAGTTAAATGGAATTTAGGATTAAACTTTTTCAGCTCCACTGTTTAGATGTGTTAACAAGACTTGTGATAGAAACAGATCAGTTTCAGGGGCTGATTTCTAGTTTTTATTTAGGAAAAGGGTTAACAGTCTGAGAAATGGCAAATGGCAGTGCTAGTGTTTTCTTTTAGGTACCAGCACAGTTCATTGCAGGTTTCAAGAAGGAAATTGCCCTTCCTTTTCTATTCCCACCATATGTAAAAGCTGTCTGTGGCACTTCAGGAGAAGGAGCAATAAGCTGCATTATGTGCACCTGTAAGAAGCATATTCATGCACACGCATTCATTTGCTTCCATTTGCAAACTTCTTGAGTGTTCAGATACAGGCTGAAAAAGCAAATCTAAAACTTTCTCAGAAAAAGTAGTTAGTAATCTAGTCTTTAGGCTTGACCATGAGGTTGAAGTTACTTTTAACTACCTTACTGAACTGAAGCTTAGGAGACGGAATTCCTGTTGTGTGCTCTGGAGAAACTTGCAAGAGTCACTGGAAAGTCAGGATAAGGCCTTGAATGGGAGGCTGCTGAAATGCCTCCCTCTGTGGTTTGGGACAATCCTCTAGCATGTCTTCATGATGGAATAACTATTGCCATCTTTGTCACCAAAGGAAAGAACTCCTTTCTTAAGAATATTTATCACATGTTCAAACCATGTATTATAAATTGCAATAGAAGACCCTATTTCTAACATATTTTTTTTTTTTTTAGAGAAAGAAGAATGAAAAACAATTCAAAGACAAACTTGAATACAGCAGTAAATGAGTTGTCATTTCCACTAGCAGGATAAGATGATCAGTGTTGTACATTAGTAAAATCTGTGAACTTCTCAAGAATGTATGCATAGCTCAAGTAAAAATGACATTAAGAAACCTAAAAGCTCCCTCATTCATAACAGAAGCAAACCCTACATCATGCTCCAAATATCTGCAGATTTTAGTTCAAATAGACATATCCAAAGCCTCTCTCCTGAAATCATCTGGCAAATCACAGTGAATCATGCTGTCTAAATATCTAATCCGTGATCTGCTGCAGAAGGTTTCGAATGTAACCATAAAGAAGGCCTTACATCTGTGTTATTTTCAGGTACCAGCTTGACCTGTTCCATTGCCAAGATCTGCCATAAACAGCAGTGCTGCCATGGGCAGGCTTTCCTCTGAGTGGGGCTGGAACATGGCACCAGGGCACACCGGCAAGGGAGGAAATAAAACTGGTCACTCAAAATGTCAGGTGGCAATCAAGGCTTCAAGTAAATGAGCTGGCCTGGAGTCTGTTCAGGCTTCTGCAGTAGCTCATGGCTGTCTGTAGTAGAAAATTCCTGCAGTAGAAAATTCACATATTTGGCTCGGGATTGAATGTGTGAAATCCTTGCCCAGTTATAGTCAGTAGCTAATTTTTTTCCAGTATGGACATTAAACCCAGTGGTATCCAGCCTCATATAGAGTGAGCATGTGGGCAGACCCCAAAAGGGATCTATGAAGTGCTGTACAAAGCCTTGGTTGTAGTTGATGATTGTGCACATCTGTGCAGTGATGGAAAACTGGAGCGAGGCTGCTTTGGGTTTTGCCTTGAGGATGCTCCTCAGCTTCCCTAGCTGTCCTTGCTGTAAGGGGAACCTGGCCTGGGATGCTACAAACATCACTCTGACAGTGCCTATGTGGGCCAGGGATGGTGGTGTCCAACCAGGACCACAGTGTCTTTCTAGGAGCTGGTCCTGGTGGGACACCAGGCTGTTCAGGTATGTACAGTAAAGCTGTGCCTCAGCCCCAGGGGTGACACCATGAAAGGGGCAGCTCCCCCCTCTGCTCTCCAACCTGGGTGGCAGGAGTGGTGGGGAAGCCTGTCAAGGCATCTCTTTGTACCTGTTTTTGCATCTGTTGAAGCTGACTGTTTCACAGCAGAGTAGTGTATTTATTTTGCAAGCAGTTGGAATTTTTTGCTTTTTTAATTTTTTTGTTTTGTTTTATTTTATTTTCCCAACCCAGAAAGAAGGATGCTTGGGACATGGTAGTACGTCTTGCAAGCAGGGACCTCTGTGACAGTTTAATGGGCTGACGGAAGAGTCAGCACTGGCATGCTGTTAGGCTGTGTAAATGGGCTTAGGGTTTGTTTCAGAAAACCTGCTCTCCTTTTTCCCCCTCTCTGCCTCCTTTCTTTCTCCCCCTGCAGAGAAAAGTACATCATTGTCACAAACGAAACTGTTTAATTTTCATAACTGGCCTAGAGCTAAAACTGACAGTGGGAGAGGAGCTGTTTGGTTTGCAGTTGCTGACAGCTGAAATAAACTACCTGTTCTCTCGGAAGGGATGGACAGCCAGTTTGTTTGGTTTTCAGGACACTTTGATCCCTGTAGAAACTTCTCTCAAAAAGAAGGGGAAAAAAAAGACTGGAATTGTGGCAGCTTGGTGTTACTGACTATTCTATATATGTAAGGCTCCAAGTATGGTGGAGGAAGGCGGTGTGTAGACATCCCTTGTCTCTGCAGTTCAGACCTCTTTGTTGAGAGCAGCTTCTCATCATGAAAGGCTGCTGTCACCAGTGCCTTGGGAGAGACTTGGTTTCCTGCTAAAATAAGCATCCCTACAAGGCTGGTTGACAAGACCTCTTTGGAGTAGCCAAAATGGCCCAGGTTCTCAAAACCCTGCCCTGAAGTGATGAAGGCTGGATGATAAGTTAGATATTAAATAATTTTGCAATGACTGGTTTTACCTCTGGCTCTGTCAGAAAGTCAGCCTTCTCATTTTGCCAGTTTTCAAAAGAAAATGGCAGCACTCCCATTTCCTCTTCTCATCCCTCAGGGCCTGCCACCCTTTTTATTTCTACTTTTTTCCTCCCAGGGCCCTTAGACAACATGCAAATTATTGTTAATAGGGCCAGAACAATACTGCGTCCCCAGTGGGATCATTAGAGTCAAAGCCATCGCGTGCCAGCCCTCAGTGTGATACTAATTTTGGCTGTATCCGCCCCAGGGTTTGGAGGTCAGGTGGAGGGGGGCCAGAAAGCAAGGACCCAAGCAGGACATGTGTCCGCAGCCCCCCTGCCCCGCAGCAGGCTCTTGGCCAGGCTGCGTCTGGGGACCCTCCTGACTTCCCAGCAAGGCTGGTGGGCTACAAGGCACTAGCTTCTTATCAGATGTCTGTCAGAGGAGACAAATCCTCCCCTGGACAGAGACCTTGCAGACCACTTCCTTCCCTTCCTTCTGCCCTCTGCTGCTCCAGAGAGGCATCTTTGTGCTTAAGAAATAAGAAAGCATCACATGGCTCATTTTGACATGAGCTCCCACTTGAAATATGGGAATGCTCAGTGGCTAAAGGATGGCCGAAAGGCAGCTGGCAACCCTTATTCTCCTGAGCTTTGATGTGGAGTCTCCAGAAAGCAAACACAGGTTGAGGGAGCTATGGAGAGGATGCTGTACTCCCATATATCCCTCCTCTGCTCCAGACCCTTCCTCCTGGAAACCCTGAGAATCCTCCTGCGAAGTGACATGCTGGCAATGCATGTTTTAACATCAGCTCTATGAACTGCATGGGCTGTCTGCTACAGGGGAAAGGTAGGGCAGCTGCCTTCAGACCTAGGCCTTGGGCTAGTTTCTGTCTCTGCCTTTGCTTTGAAGTCATGGCATTTTGTCAGTGGGATTGCTGAGAAGGGAAATTAGGGCATTTGCGAGGCTATTTTGTAACACCTTTTGCAGGGAGGTGGCTGTAACTCTAGTGAATATGGGAGAGGAAAGAGAAATGTTCCTCTGACATCACTGGCTGAAGTAAAACATGAAGAGTACATGGGATGATTCTTTCAAGGCTGGGGTTGCGAGTTCTCTGTTTCTCCTACAAGACTTGCTGAGGGGTGTGTTAGCCCTGTGCTGGGCAAGGGCTGAAATCCCCACCTTGGTTGCATTTTTGGAAATGGCAAATCCCCAACATTGTATCTTCACCGTAGGTTTTAGTGGGTGAACAAAATGAAAAAGGAATGCTTTGAATTTTAAAAAGTACTTAGAAGTAGTGGTTTTGTTTTTTTCCTCTTGCTGGGGATTCTGCTAGCTCCCCAGTGCTGCGAACCCAGATGTGCTTACCTTTAAGAGGTAACGAGCCTCACTGAACTCTGACTTCCAGGGAAGCAGGATGAGAGGGTTGAAGCAGAAAGTGAAACTCTCTAAAACCAAAGATGCAACAGAGCAGCTTTCTTTCATTTTCCCAACTGAGCATAATGCAAAAAGTAAGCAGTTGGCACAAATGACTAATGCAGGTTTGCCAGGGGGATGATCAAAAGCATGCTGAATTCAGCAGTATGTTTTGCATGAAATTAACAGGGTTTTGCATCAGACACATTGCAAGGGAGGCAAGAATGTTTTTTGGAAAAAAAAAAAAAAAAAGTCTTTTAAAAAAATGTGGAAAATGCTACTGTTCTACCTCCTACATGTTTCTATTGTCAAACAGTCACTGATCTTATTTTAGACTTGACCTTCATGTTCTTTCCACAGCACGCAGGCTGAATGACATGTTATTCAAGTTCTCGGACAATATTATGATATATCTGCTTTTATATTTAGCTTTAACTTTTATTCTCCTTATAAACAAATCCACCTAATGCAACTACCACCTATCCAGGGAAAGTATTTCCATTCCCCTCGGTTTAATTTGGACAAATTTGGCATGAAAACATTCAATAGTTCCATAATAACCTTTGCAACAGGATGCCTGCTGTGCTGACATGCAGGTCTAGAGCAACTTGTACCATGTGCCAGGAAATTGCATTCTTAAGAAAAATCTAGGCATAAATTCTGAACAATCAACACTTAAATTTTGAAAAGTCTGGCAGCAAGCTGTTATCTGCCTCATGGGTTTTTGCTTTAATAGCTTTTTGCTTTCTGAGCTCTACCTCTTGGTCCCTAATGCAGGCGGTACACCTCTGGCTCAAGTAAGCTGAGCTGTGTAAAGTGAAGAGAGGGGTAATTAGTTGTTTTGCTCTTGTTTCTTGCATGCCTGTGTGCTCCAGCACTGCGCCTTCATGCAGCAGGGGGTGATTTCTTTCCAGAAGAAAGCAGAGCTTAGCTGGAAGTTACACCAATGAGCATTTTGCTCTCAGTGGGCATTCACACAGCAGGAGTTTTCTGGGTTGCGGTGCAGTTGAGCCTTGCCTCCTAGTTCAGAGGGCAGGAAAGGGGATGGGAAGAGGTGAAATATCACCATACCCAAGTGTCCTAGATCAGCCTGGGGTATCCTTCACCCGGGGACAAGCCAGTTTGCTGAAATAGAAGAGGACTGAAGAGTACACTGACTCCAGGGTGAAAAAAGGTTTTCCCTGCCTTGAGGTCTCTGAGCACTTCAGTCTTGCTGCTCATCTCACTGTAATCGGAGCAAACAAACAGAACTGTGTGAATGCCCGTCTTCTAGAACTGCTGCCATCTTGGCTGGAAGGCTCCATGACTCTCATATGTTCCTAAAACCTTCATTACTCCTACTTAAGGAAGCAACATCATGGCTGTAAGACCTTTATGTGGCACTCTGCCAAGACCCTGTGGATGTGTGTCAAATGTAACATCAGCAAAAAAAGGGTGGTTGTAGATGGATGCAACTGTATCTGTGGGCTTTGGTGCTAGGAGATTGCAAGAAAAACTGACAGAACGCTTATGGTTCTTTGGGAAAAAAGAAACCCAATGTTTTTTGTGAAGAGTTCAGTAAAGCAACTGTCCAATTTAATCAGCAAAACGTTAAATGGAGGAGGAGGCAGGGATGGGGCGAGGGTGTTCCATGGATATGAACTCAAAGCAAAATGAAGGGCTGCAAAATTGTGTGGACTGAACCCCATTAGAGAAGGCTTACTAAAACTTGAACCAGGAAAAATTACAGAGCTCCATAAATAGCTAAATTGAAAATTGAATGCATTTGTGTGTGTGTGGATGCACACGTCTTATCTATGAGGTCACGTGTGTAAAAGAAATACAGTAGTACTTCATGTGTTGTTTTTTTTTAAGTAGTGGGAAATGTTTTAATGATTTTCTTTATTTTTTTTTTTTTTTTCCTGGAGACAGTACATTATGTTCTGTCCTTAGGGCCAAAAATACAAAGTGCCTATTTTCATGAGGAATCATACAGAAGGAAGAAGGGAAAGTATTATGCAGTGTAGCAAGGGTATAGTAGCCATTCCACAGTGATTACACATCCAAGCAAAGCATGCACTAGAAAACTCAAAAATATATTAGAAGCGGAAAACAAGATGTGTGAAGTGTTTCCTATTCCCTCCCCGCACTTAATGACAACTGAGAGAGCAGGGAGGCAGTCGTGGAGTTTTAATTTAACCCCTTGTATTTGATAGTAAGACTGTATTTCAGTGGCAGGCAGCAAGCATGTTATGTACTCATGAGACTGAGAACTTCCTCTGCTTATTAATTTTGCTCCTTCAAAACTTTTAGTTATTTTTGGTGTGTTAAAATTGTCCAGACACAAACCAGAAGAGACTAGAAGCACTAAATAATGCAGTAGACATTCAGGAATTAAGGGAATTAAGATAGATGAAATGAGTCTCATCCTGAGTGGCTCCTTAATTAAAGTGCAAAAGTGTTTTTAGTTTTATACCAATAATTTGTGATTCAAAGTGTGGCCCCCCCACCCTCCTCCCATTACCTTTTCATACCTTTCATTCATCCTGCAGTGGTCAAATGATGAATGAAATCAGTCTTCCGGGAAAAAAAGGGAAAATAATAAAGCAAAAATGCTCTTTTTCATACAGAATTCAATCAATTAAAGGATCTGCACAGTTGTTCAATTTGATTTAAGAGCAGGATGCAGTCTGGAGTGTAATGCCCTCATATCACGAGGGAATCAAATTCATATTCAAGTCTCCTTTGCCAGCTTGTTTAGTCGTTTGTGATAACATCAGTAGCTTGGTAAATGATGTAATGGGAGTTAAATCAGGATGACCAACATAAACATCTGTCAGTGCATGTGAACATTTGATGTATGACCCCAGGGCCCAGTGCAGCAGTCAGTATCTTGGCAAGCAGTCCTTGGACGTCAGTGTCACTCGAGGTTGCAGAGTCGCACACTGGAGAAGATACATGCTGTCTACTCTGTGCTGTTAGCCGGTAACTGGGTACATGATCTGGCTGGTTGGTATCGGGTTATCCCTTAGCAGCGTGCCCCCTCCTTAACTCACTGTGGGCAGAACTCACCTCAGTGCTGGGGGTCAGGGCAAGGCATTTGCATCACAGTGCTTCTCCTGGTGAGCCTGGTGAGCCTCAGCTGGCATTGGGTGATGAGTAGGCTCGTGCGGGTCCTCTGAATGCAGGAGAGTTTTACAGAGATAACTGTTATCATTCTGGGTAGCTGTATAGATTGAGATTCACAGTCTGATTTTGTACCAAAGAAATCAGCCTTAGGGTTTTGTGATGGTAATATCAGAGGAATCATTTCCTAGGCTTGGATGCTACAAGTGTTATTTTCATTCAGATAATCTTGTCATCATGTTCTTGCATGGATTTGTAATTTTCTGAAAGCAAACTGGCTGGTATGTTCATGTTCCTCATTAATATTTTTTATTATCATTTTTAATGAGATGCATATAGGAAACTAATAGTATCTAATACAGACAAATGTGTAAGTTATTGAATGTGTGTGCCTGCCACAGAAATGGACAGAGAGGATCTGAAAAAAGCATCTTGCAGAAAGCAGCACAGACCTAAGGGAACTCTGCCAGCTATGTTTTTGATTAAATTTGAAGGCAAAGTTTTTGGTGCAAAGGTAACACAGGTGAGAAACACCCCAGTGAGGGGCACCAAGGGCAGAGGGCTCTGGTCCCCACTGTCATCAGTGGGAGCCTCAGCATGTGCAGTGGCTGGACATGAAAACCATGATTGGTCCCTTGTGCCCACCCACCCCAAGAGCAGCTTTGCTTTAATGCATGGAGATACTTGAATACTGTTCCCATTCATGGTACATTCTTGCATAAACATGGTTGCTTTCACACAAAAAAATAGGCATTTTTAGCTATTTTACTTCTTTTTAATAACTTCAAGGTACTGCATGCTTGTAATTTACTTCAAAAGAAGTCTTTTATCGGTCTTGAATAAATACACGAAGTTGCAAAATGCAGACATCTTATTGCCATGACTTTTCAAAATAGAGCTGGCAGCATCCCTCAGTTTTTATTATGAATGTAGTCTAGAGTCTGTTTCAACAAGAAGGAGTAAGTTATATATTCCAGAGTTATTAGGATTTTGGAGATGAAATGCAAGCCATTCAAGATTGCGACTGAAGCCCCATTACTTCAAAATAAATTTATAGATATAAATAATAAATGCAAGCTAAAATATTTTATCTCTTTAAAGAGGAACTACCAACTATAAAAAAAAATCATAGTTAGCTGGATATGTTAAAATTAAAAGTGCCAAAACAGCACACTGTTATTCTAAATGAGAAGAAAGACTGAAGAAAGAAACCACCCCTCCTTGCCCGCAGATGTGCACACATGCACTACACATGCCCAATTTGGCTTTTACGAAGTATGCTGTCAAGTGAATACTGTCATGTTCCCTGTTTAATCAGTTTCCTCTTTTATTTGTGCGCTGTTGTATATGAAAGGAAATCTGCTTGTAAAGTCAGGCTTTTTAATAATTCATTCACAAATGATTAGAGTTCAAGGAGAAAGTTGTTACTTTAAATGACTGAGCCAAACAGGAAAAAAACACGGGTATCAGAGGATGAAAATCACTTCTGCCTACATTATGTATTGTATATTTAAATTCCATGTTCAGGCTTAAAAATCAGGTAGGGCAGGACCAGCTGCAGCAGGATGTCCATTCCAGGAGATTGTAGATGCTGATCAGTGCCCGCACAACCACCATTTATGCAAATGAAACGGTGCTGACCGATTTGGTGGTGTGGCATTTGAAGGCAGGTGGAGGGATGGTGAGAGCAACTTGGCGGGTGGGCAGGGCATGGAACTGACGGGGCTTCAGCTCTTCGGGTGATTGCGCCTCTGCCCTGGGAAAGGTCTTGCAGTGGGGTTTTTATTTCAAGTTTTCCCTGCTTGTGCGAAAAAACAACTACCAAAGGCCTGGATTCAGGAGTGTGAACAGACTTGAAACTTCCCTTTGAAATCCCTGTCAACACTTCCCCAACATTCAGCTAAACAGTGAAACAACAGCATGAGGATGCTGAGGCAGAGATGAGAGCCTGTGCACTGTACTCATTCTGGTCTCCAGAACTGTCCACGTGGCCCCAGAAAGCCTCTTTCTATTAATGAGAGCATTCTCTTCAACTGCTTTGCTTTCCAGGAGCAGCCTAACCAGCTGCAACCCATGTTTCCAGTATTTGCAGGGGGCTAGTTGCACAAGTGCTGCTCAGACCCTGCATGGTGAGACACAAGCATCTTTCCATTGGTGGGGGGGAGGACACTCAGCAGGGGTGGTCTGCCCTTCCCTCATGCAAATCCAGTATGCTTGCGTGTGGTTAGTGTACAAACCATCCTTGGGGATGCTGCCGTGCCTTGCACTTTGTCTCTCATCCTCCTGAAGCCATACTTGAATGAGTGAAGGGGTGTTATCTGAGTCACTCGAGTGTGATGATGCCATTTAGATGTGACTGAAGCCCAAAAGATGGAGAAGCATGAAGAGGAAGAAAGATAGCACTTGTCAGATAGTACTCTGTGGTCAGCAGATGCAAGGATATTTATAGGTCAGTACTGCATGTATGGTCAAGAGCGTCTCGGCTATGGAAATGCATCATCTTATTTATTCAGCTGGAACAGCCTCAGTCCAGGCCTCTGGTATTATATGAGCTGGTTCAAGCTAAGCTGTAGGTGTCTGAGCAAGGAGTTTGGCAAGTCCCAGAAGTGTCATTGGGGTGTTGTCTGCCATGTGGGAAAGGCAGTTGGTAGCAATAGTGACCCTGGATGTGGTGGGGTCAATGGCTTTCTTGAAAGAATGAGCAAGTGACAGCTGTCCATGGCCTGCAGGCAAATAAACAGTTCGATGCTAGGTGCGGTGCCAGTAGATGGTGCTGAAGAATGGATAGCACAGGTCCCGGGTTTTGTGAGGACCCATTAAGACTTCTTGTTTGGTGGCGTTTTACTAGCTCCTTGCATGCCAGTCCATGTGTGAACATTGAATTATCAACTAGGGGCAACCTGGGCCCTGAGGTCTGAGCCAAACAGGTTACTGAGTGTATCGTAACTTCAGTATCTCCTGCTAAATTGAAGATGCTTCATGTCTCAAAATCGGGTGTGTTGCTAGTTAGTATAGCAATCCCTCTACTAAGCATGCTCTGAAACTGCTTACTCACTGGCAGTAGAGAGCATTACTTTAGTGGCTTATCGTAACACCCAACAGCTGCTCATTTTCAGTAAAAGGCCAATGTTTATTGGCCTCCTGCTGTTGCCTCTGTGCTCTTCTGTCATGTACTGCTTTTGTCTCAGAAGGTCCGCAGTCCTTGCGGGTGTGATTGAGTCCCAGCAGACTCTCACTTGACCTTGGTACACTTTGAGTAATACCCAAAGCTGTCTTTTTTCACCTCGGGTTGTATCCTGCTTGCTACAGGTCAGAACTGCTTGAGTTCATAACTGAACAAGTCATTACTATAGTGTTTTCCATTTGAAGTAGGAAACTATGCAAGAAAAAAGAAGTAGTATTTGAAATTGTTTAATGAAAAATAGTTTCAATATTTTACAAGTTCAATTATGAGTGACTTTCCATTATTAACTTTATATGCTTTTAATGTGGAGTCTAAATTTGGCCACAGGAAAAGGATGATCTGGCTTCAAAGAAACAATTAGGCTGATTGTGTTCTTCAGATTCGTGGAAAACAGCTGCGGGTGTAGTGGTAGCTCCTAAGCTTTCTTCCATGCTAGCATACAAGATGTGGGTGCAAGCTGGATACTCCTGTTGTGTGGGAGTTTGGAGGAGAGGCTTGGTAAAATTGCCAACAGAGCTGTAGACCTGCGACAGTAGGATCTTTTAGAGGTGTGTGAGCTAGTGGAGGGGGACAGGAGAAAAGACATCCCACATCCTCCTCATGCAACTGTTAAGCCTCATGGACAGAGACCACATTGCATAGATGCATGAATGCATTCTTTTTCACTGCTGCTTGCCCATTAAGAAAAGTTTCTTTAAGAATGTAGTTATCATTCCTTTGATTGAAATGCAACCCTACCCTTATTAATGCAGCCTATGGGAGGCATGTCTTGTGCATTTATTACACATTCACAAACCTTTGTGGGATGCTTTGAAGGCAAGTTGGTATGTAGCTAACTGCTGAATTAGGAAAGATCTTCAGAGAGGCAGGAGTAGGAAAAGAAAGCATTATCTTAATATATATGACTTGTATTTAGCTGATCAGTATGTCTCCTTGCTATTCCTTGTGCAGTGTCCTCTTTAAATTTAGAAAACATGACCCTAATCTTCAAGTACTTGTTTTCATGTTAACTTTTGTACATGAAGACTGAACTTATATGCAAAATAAATTGCTAATTTTCCATGTAAGAATACCATTTTGTGCGTGAAAAGGCATGTTCATGGGGGATCACATGTATGCAGAGCAATAGGCCATGAAAATCACCAGTGATTTGGTTGTGTCCAAGCTGGAAGGTGGCACCACAGGGAATGCTCCACAGAAACCCTTTGGGAAGCCCATGGTGGTTCTGTCAGGAGAGACTCTTCTGTTTGACCTTTAAGGTTTCGTGGTGACTATTCTTCAGATTTCCCTACAGCTTTTCATAGGCCTTATGTAGGACAGTTAGTTAACCTCTACTGCTTATATTCAGTACCCAATTACCTGCATGTGGGTGAGTAACATATCTGTGTATGTCCAAAGCTTGACGTTTTTGATGAGAGATTTCCCAGGATTTCTCTACGCACATGTTATTCAGAAACAGGTATGGAGGAGCAGTGGGTCCTGAACAAGTCCATGAACCAGTAGTCTTTTTTTAGGAAAGAGGCCACATTGCTTCTGGACAAGCTTTAGGGTATTGCAGTATTGGTTTTAGCGAAAGAGGAACAAAGCACTCTTATTGCAGAGGAAGAGTGGCAACTCATGGAAGACTTCAGAAATAGCTGCTGTTCAGTAATCCCACATAAAGGCATGCTCTATTCTTTCACTGTGGATGTGCTGCAGGGCTTGGTTTTGGGCTTCTGAAGACCTGTCTTCACAGTTTCTGTTACTTAGTGGTTGTCTGAATTGTGACTTCAGAAACATTTAGCTTGGCAGGCAAACTGAAGAAGCATTGTTTAAATAACCAAACAGGTACAGGAGGCTATTTGATGTTTGGAATCATCATCAAATTATGTTAGATATCTATTTTCAGTGAAATCTTTGTGAGTTTCCTGCTGCTTCAAAGTAGAAATTCTGAGATCAGGTTTTGTTTGAGAATATTAAATTCACAGGGGTACAAGTGCTTGTGTGTGAGGTGTTGCAGTTTGGTTTGGGCCAGCACTGTTTGCTGGCTTGCCAGTGGTAAGAGAAGCAAAAGCTGTGCCTTGAAAAAATATGTGTTTCTCTCAAGAAGCTCCAGCCCTTTCAGTAAATGCAAAAAAATAGCAAAGATCTTCGTTGTTTGATGTTATGGGTTTCATCAGCACCTGGAAGTGGAGCGCAGTTCATAACTTAAAACCCTTCCAGCCTCCCTTCCAGCACAGGCCAGTTGGTGTTTCTGACAGAGACTCTTTTCATATGTGTGTCTGAACAGGTCCTGTAGCCCACCTTCTGTTTTAAAGCTGAGAAATGCAAGAAGTCCTTTTGAATGGTATTCATTCTACCTAATTTTCATCGCACCTTCCTTCTGGCCAGGCTGTGATGCCTTTGCAGTTGTTGAGGACTGCTGGGGCTATCAGAGAGCAGCTGCTGAGCCTCTCCAAAGCATTGGTTGCAGCAATGGTCAGACCCTGAAGGCTACATTTGTGCCCAAAAAACATGAGAGAGTATTTATCTGACTTTTTTTTTTCCTCAGGAAATGTCAGTACTTCAGTGCAGTACTTTTGCATTGCTCTTTGTCTCTTTGGGTTTACAAGTTACTGAGACTTAGAAACCTTGTTTATTGTTCCCTCTCTCACTTTCACATGACTTTTTATTGAAGGCCTGAGCACTTCATAGGCAGAGTGTTAAATTCAACATTCTTTTTAAATTAAATGTACTGGGGTGACCTAATCAGATGCTAGCTGGTTGACCACAGGAATGGGAACCATCATACTCTGTAATCTAGTTTAATGTTAATTCACTCTTTGACCTTAGGCAAACAGCTTAGTTGCTGCAAAATGGGGATGATAATTCCTTTGAAATGTTGACAGAAAATTGAATAAATAAGCAGGTTTTTATGGATCAGGCATATCAGGCATATTTTCAACGGAACGTCAGGGCTTCCGTTCTTTCAAATGACTTGGGAATCAAGGGATATAGCACAGGCTTGTGGATCACCAAGCACTTACCGTGTTTTCTAGTACTGAGCCCTGTATCTCAGCTTTCTGTTACGTGCGTGGGGTTTTTTTCAGGATGGAGTGAGGAATTCATGCCTTGCCTCCGATGACCATGTCATTCACCATTTTACACCTTGTGGTGCGGAGAAATGAGATGGATGGGCATACTACTTCCCCTTCAGGCAGAAATGTAATACTCAATTCCATGCTGGTTTTAGTTTTGAAGTAATGTGCCTTTATACTAAATAACGACATTAATGAACTATGCTCCATAAGGTTAAGTGCAGCAGTGGCTTCATTTGCTGTCAGTGAGTTTGCTTCTCTGGCTTTGCCTGAAATTTCCTGTGAAACCCAAATTGGTCCTCTTGCTGTTTAACATCCCAGTGACGAAACACCTCGTGACAGCAGAGCAACCTTTCCAGTTTTTAATTTCTCAATTGTGTTTTTTAAGTTTTGATGTGCCATTTATTTTGATACCTGGTATTTTTCAGGCCACGCTTTTATTTGGTGGGAATAGCATTAACGTGTATTAAAACCAGAAAAGCCTGAGGAAATGGTTAGAAGTTATTCCCAAAATGTAAATAATTTCCTAAATTTTGGGCTCTACAAGTCTGATGTGCTTTAAATGGCCTTCCAGAGTGCAAAATGAAACTCAGCATGGCATTTAACCAACAGTTTACAGAGGTGCTAGTTATTCCACTTGGCTATATTTAGGAGTCCAGGAAACAACAATGACCAAAAAAAAGCGAAACATTCTTGCAAAAAAATTAAAGGAACAGTTTCAGCTATAAAACTGATGTCTACAGCAAAAAACCCACAGCTGCTAAATGTTACCAAATCATAATAATTGTGACAGTTACATCCCGATCTTTCTTTAAGACATCTTCACCCATGTGAAGGCCTCTTGATTTAAACAGGGCTCCACAGCAGCAGGGGGTTTTATGTTAGAGGATCCTGGTAAAACTGGACTGCTCATGTAAATCAAGGCTTATTTTTGCATTCCAAACACAAGTGAGATACAAACCATGTGAAGCAACCTTTATACAGAAACTCTGAACTAGTGAAGTCTCAGCTGGATGCTGTGCCCAGCTTCCAATAGAAAGCAGTTGACAAGTCTGAGAGGGAGTCCAGAGGACTGCCCTATGGTGTAGAAGCATCTTCCACAAGTAAAATCAGAGCAAACACCATGTGTTTGGTTTGTGGAAGAGCAGAGAAGGCAATGGAATGGCAAGATAAATCTTCAAATGAGCAAGAAGCAGCAACAGATCCCGAAGGGAGTCGAACAAGAGCAGAAGTATAACAAATATATATAGGCGTAGTTGAGGGATCACCTCTAGCTTAGTGAAACCTTACTTAATAAAAGACAAGACAGTACAATTAACATAGGTAAGTGGACATAATTAGTCCCTCTCCAGCAAATAAAGTAGGTAAAGTAACTAAAGTTGATATTTTGCACTCTGCCTTATGAAGTGATGTAACTTTTACCAACCTTTAAAATAGTGATTGTGAATGAGTCACTGTTTCTCAAGGGCTTTGGTCAGCTGTTCCCGTTTACTGGTCTGGAATCTCACTTTTATCATGCAGTCTCCCTGAGCTTCTCATGTGTTTAAAACCGAAGTTACTGTCATTATACTGGGATACTGTCACAGTTAAAGTTTGAAATTCACTGTGATAGATGCTACTTAAATACACAGGGAGGCACTTAACTCCTTTTGCAGGTCTGTGATTGAATTGCTTTCCTGCTATAGTATGGTTCATTTATTTCTCATCACAGCACTCTTATAACCTTAGCATAAATGCAGATTTATCTTCAAAAGGGTGGGTTTTGCTGCAAGAAAATGCTAGAGAGCATATTGATGCAAGTTTCCTTCCTTAATCCCCACCCTCCTCCAGGATAAACAGCATTTGTACTGGCAGAGCATGCCTGTGTGATCACGCTGCCATAGTTCCACTGGACAGCTATTCCTCGTGCCGACCTGGCATCAGCCCAGGCTGCTTTAAACACAAGATGCATTACAGATTAGAGGGCATCCTCTTGAGTAGGAGCATCAGCGGGCTCAGCCCAAGCACAGACGTCGTGTTGTTAGGAAGGGGAGGGAGCTTGTCTCACAGTGCTAGTCTCAACATCCTCCGGCCGTGCCAAAGGGAGAGCCTGGGAATGACTGTGTTAAAGGGTGGATTGACATTTAGCTCTCATGTCTCTCCTCCAAGAGTTTTGCTGCTATTCAACAGTGATTACTTGCTGGTAATCACCCCCTTTGCCCTCTTCGCCTTCCTCTCAGGCAGGTAGGAAGTCATTTTATAGCCAAGCACCCTTTTTGCCTGTTCTCCCTCCCACCCCAGCCCCTTGCTATGAGCAGGTCGGCAGCAGTGGTCAGAGGTATCCCTAATGAGGTCCCTAGCTGCTCACTGGGCTGATTTGGTTGTAGATTTTAATAATGAGAGGTTATTTTGTTAGCGGCTTTACTTTCCAAGTCTTTTCCCCCTTCCAGCACCCCTAGGTACAGCTCTACTGGATCAGTTACCATCTGCTCCAGTGTTTGCATTTAGCCTGCAGGGCCTGTGATCTCAGAAATATTTCCTGTAAATGGGATCGCTCATGCCAGGCCTGTCACACAATAGATATATAATTGGATAAAACCTAAACTGAAAACAACAAACAAAAAGAAAACTACATGACTACATGTTGTGCCATACACAGCGCGTGAGGCTGTCCAAAATGGGATACTCTCCTTGTTTATGTCTGAAGCTGCTCTTGTATACCTTTTTTATTCCTCTTTGCTGTTTAAGAAAGTCAAATTAATGTAATAACTAAATTCCACGGTACATTTTTTCCTCAATATCTGATTTGAGCAGCTTGCAGTGCACAAGCAGAACAGCGCCAGCACCACAACAAATGCATTTGTTGCATTTTAAGTCTTGATCCTCATCTTGGATACCAGCAAGAGCCCAAGTGGAAGCTGGAAATCTTTCTCCTTCTCCAAGGGTTGGCTGTGCACAGCATTTCTTGTTCAATGGCAAGCAGGATGATACATGGCCTGAGAGCAAGGCTGGGCCCCGGGGGAAACAGCAGGCAAAGCACAGGCAGCCAGTCCCCTGGTCAACAAGAGCAACAGTGAGTATGGCAAATGATGTGTCACTGATCTTTGAAAAGAAAAAAGAAATGCAAAATGTCTTTAAGCCTTGTTTGAAGGCCTCCTGAGCAGGGGTGTGGGTTTGTGTAAGACACATACTGTCCGCTTTGGGACAGCTCACCTTTGGGACCTGCCAACCTTTCTGCAAGAAGGTGGAGTTGATGAAAAACATCTGATGTGATGAATCCACACAGAAACGTAAAAAAACCCAGATCTGATTAAATTAATAAGAAATTGATCACTGTGGGTTTCCCCATGTTCATAATGTAAATTTTCTTCATCATCGCTTCAAGAACAAACTGTAAGTCGAGTCTGTGCTGTTATTCTAGTAGTAATGAGCTTACAAATGCATTTTCTGTTTTGTTGGAGGGACTGCAAATGCTGTCTGCTAGTCAGAGCTCGCAAAAGCTGCTCGGAAGTGCACTGCACAACATCAAGAAAGGAATTGAATTCAGCTTCAGTCAAGACCAGTAATTGGTTTTTATACTTAAATAAAAAAAAGAGAACTTCCCAACCAAAAGCTGTTCATTTGTCTGTGGAAGATAAAAAAAAGGCCCAGAGTTTGGATTTGATTGCTTTCCCTTAAAGTAATAACAGTAATCCTAATAAAGGGGATGATTTGCAAATTTCTCCCAACAGACAGTGCCATGACATTATACTAACTTTGATTTATTTATGATAAATGGACTCTAAAGCACCAGAAATACAAACCTTTCTAATTCCAACATAAATAGATTGCTTTTTATTGGTATAGCTTATCTTCTAAAACTCTGCCTTTTTTCTTGCATCCTTTTTTATGAACCCACAAAATATCTTTTAGTCTTTTTTTTTTTGGCCATGACCAGCAATTTCTAAATCAGGAACAAAATCCTAGTGCCATTTTTGACAATGAGCTATGTTATTGGTTTCTGCAATGCCAGCATGTTATCAATAATGCTTAAATATAGCCCTGTAAATTCACCCTTCCTGAAAGAAAGTGTCCTGATATATTACAGCAGCTTCCATTTGCCATTTGAACTGTAGGTTTAGTGGTTCAGAATAAAATCAGGTTTGATGAGCCTTAAAGAAACAAATAAACCAAGCCAGAAGCAATCAAAAATACATGGGAGTTCATAAAAAGTGAGCCTTGGTTTCTTTGTGTAGAAGATTAAGACTTCCTCAGGAGGGCTGTAATAGGATTGAGCCTTCCCTCTAGTACTTCAAAGACATGTGCTCCTGAAGACTTTTGCTGAGAAACTTGCAGTATCATTTGCTTTGCCTTTGCTTTGCTTCCCAGTTTCTTTCAAGACTTTTAGGGAAGATCTGAAGTGAGGATCATGTTGCTCCTCCTCCTTATTTTTATCCCCCAAATATTTTCTCTGTTTTCTATGCAAATTTTTATCCTTTAAGAAAAAAAAAAATAATCTGAGTTGCCTGACAGTTGGAGAATTTTTAACATAAATATCTCTCTCATGTGACTACTTCAGTAGTTTCACATGCCGTATTCTTGCGTTTAATGATGTAAAATAAAACACTTTTCTTTTTAATTCAAAGTGAGCCACAACATGTATTTTTATTACATCTGCAGTGCTGTTCTTTTTTTCTGGGAGAACACACTGTAAGCTTTGATGTCCCAGGCACTGTGTGCCATGTAATGAATTTAGGTCTCAGTGTTCATGTGTGGTTGTAATGCATTGTCTCCTTTTTTCCATACTTGGGCTATTTCCCCACCCCTGTTCAGATGGTTAGGCTGCTTTCCTTGGCGGTGGAAGCCTTGAAAGCCTTCTGACTGAAGGCAAAGCAAGCCACTCCCTAGGTAAGTGTTAACTACTGGCCTGGTGACAGCTACTGCTATGTGTTTAGAGAAAAGAAAGCAAATGTATTATGTGGGAGAGGCTGGTCCTGTGCATGGGTTAAGCATGCTCTACTGGTTTGGTTCAATAGGTAATAGTTCCTATCTGCTTGGGTTGGGCAGATTCGAAAAGTAAAGTTGTGGTGGCCCAAAAAGTTCCCCTGGCTCCAGGGCTACACGGTACCATGCTGGGCTCTCTCATTCTCATTGTAGGTCTTATAGAAACATGTGTCCTGCCTAAATGCCTGCTATAGCCATTTCTGGGTCTGGCCATAAGTTGATGTGCCTGGAGTCAGGTAGGGAGCAGAGAATCAGACCCAGCTACATGCAATCTTCAGCCAGGTGGCTGAATCACAGGATGAAACTCCCTCTATATGCCCCTTGGAGACACCAAGGAAAGAACCAGAAAGTCCCCAAGCATCTCGTTCGTTTAGTTCTTGTTCTTTCTATGACAAGTTTTGCTCTTGTACTGATTGAAATGAGTGGGATTAGATAGGGCACGCCAGTTATGATTAAATTTTTCACTTCGAATGTGCTGTCAACCTTTGTAATTCTATTGCCAGAATTTCTCATAAAGCATTTTGGTATGTTAGTTAATATATTTAAATCTACTTAAAAAAGCCTCTCTCTCTCAAGAGTAAATGGAGCCCTGCTTAACATTCCTTATTAGCTTACTTGGGGGAAAAAAAAAACGGTTGTCTTTGCCATATTGGCTGACAAAGGGAGTTGCATTCTTACTCCATGTACTTTACTAATTTGTAATCTTTCACTCTAAGTAGCTTGTTTCCATCTTCTAGCGATTTGGTCATTTAGTATCTGCCTTGACTAATAGTGCGGTGTGGCAGCACAATTTCAATGACCGCAAATAAGCAAGCAAAAGTTACAGACTAATTCTGGTAGCTGGACGTACCCAAACAGAAACTTCCAGCCTGCTACACAATGTTCGCCTAAGCCCCAGCAAAGTAGACCCCTCTGACCAGCCTCTGGGCCTGCTTGTTGATTACCAGGAAACATTAAACAAGTTATGGAAAGTACCCATTGCTGGCACTTTTGACATTACTAAGTGGTGCACAGGGGCTCCAGCTGTGCAGTGAATAATCCCAGAATTTCCAAGTATGGCTGTAGGGTGATGGGACTTGGCACTGGGAGGATGTTGAGGGCTTTTCTGAGCAGCTGGGACCCTCTTCTGGTCCTCCTCACCTTAGGGGAAAGGGATAGTGGGTACCTGGCATGTGCCTGCTGTGGTTGGTACCCAGGGCTGGTGACACTATCCAGGTGTGACCCAGCATGCAGCTATGGTCTGTGTGATGGAGGGTTGTGTGTCATTGACTTCTTTTGTATCGGAATTGGGCTCCTGGTTTATTGCAATCCTGTAAATTATGCCTTTGCTTGCTATAAATTAACCACTCTATGAAGTGCAAAGTCCAGAAATAAAAGGACATAAATAGTTGGGTTTGAAAGCTGTATCATCATCTGTAGATGTTTAAGTGGGGATTTTATCCGTTAGATTAGAAATACCACTTATCTCATCCTTCTGGTTATTTTCACTACCCTTCTAACTTGGAGATAAATATCCCTTAATGGTTTTTTTATGTGTTTTATTTCTTTTTCCATGATGATCAGATCAGTTCTGACTGAAAATGAAGCCAATTATCAAGAACAATAAATAAAAAAGAGGCGCGCGTTGCTCCTTCTGCACTGGAAGAAAGAACAGTAAGTTAAGACAAAACAAATTTGGTTGCCAAATCCAAGTACCAAAGGCAGCAAGGAGAACTCGGGCCCCATCCTAATTAAAGAGATCTAAACACAATGAAAACATATTGTACTGATGTCATATGTTAAAATATTTATAATTGCACAAAAAGGAATTGCAGCCTATTGAAAACATTTACAGAGCTTGCCATTTCTGTGAGCTAAAGAGAAGAGTGACTGAAAAGGACTGGTTTTGCTCAACTGTGAAAGTTTTGCTCTTCAGATTTCTCCTGTGAGGTCCAATATTACCTTGCCACTTTGTCTTATCACTCACTAAGATAAACGAAGTGTGCTGCTGATGTTGTATCTGAAGACAGAAGATGATATCTGTCAGGAATTGCCATTTCCCCAGGCATTCTGTTGCGATTGGCGCTGCTGGAATAATTTCAGCTGCCAGGAAGCCATTTGCAACACAAGGGCCCTTCATACTGATCCAGCGTGCCAGGTTGCTTGCAGGAGGGCCGGGTGCTCCTGGAAGGAGAGGAAGGAGAGCAAGGACATACAGTTTGGCAAAAACAATTACTTTTGCCTGTGTTCTGCAGAGAAATAGCAGGGGAAAAAATATGTGTTGGAAATCACAGTGCCTTTCAGCAAAACCAGAAAGGCAATAGGAAGGTCCACAGCTGTATGTATAGAGATCTTGAAAATGCTGGAAAGTCAGGCTGAACTAGTTTTCCGTAGCTGTGTGTAATGGGGATGGTGGGCAGAAGGCATGAGTGGCCTGTAGTGCTCCAGAGTCCACTGTTTCTGGTGGATTGTACTATGTGGCACACACTGGTGCGTCAATCCACCTGTGTATGTTGTGTGAACAAGATCCACGATATATGTTCCCAGAGAAGCTTATTGCAGATGTCCTCACTCAAATACTCTGCAGTATAAAAATAGGTTTTTTGGCTGCACATCATGTACTCATTGGAATAGGAACTTTTCAACTGTGGCTTAATTTAATATCTTCCTTGTTGGTGTTTATGTTTCTTGATATTCATTTACATGTTTTTCTTCCTCAAATGCTGTTGAGATCCTTTCATAAGTAAATCATACAAGCACCTTTTTACGTTTCTCTAGTATTAAAGAGCTCTATATATGGACATACTGAGGCTTCTTACTAACATATTTGCTTACTAACATATTTGCTTACTAACATAATTGCTGAGGTGAGCAGCTCGAGAGAGGCCGCCTTCAACCCCTGAGCCGGGGGAAGCTCAGCGTGCAGCAGCCTCAACTCAGAGCCGGGAGAGCCACCGAGGGAGCCTCAGGTCCTCGACATGACTTGCCCAGGAGCCGGCAGCTCAGCTGACGGGAGCAGGGACTCACAGGGGGCGGCTCCAGGAGGAGCGGCACCAGCCCCGGGTGCTTAAAAACCTGACCCAGGGAGGGAGCGATGGGGAGTTTGAGCGGGCGGGCAGGCGAGCGGGATGGTGAGCCCTCACCGTAGGATCTGGGCTCGGACCGGGAGCTCTGCTCTGTCTGCCCCGGCGGTGGTCAGTGCAGGCACCCAGACAGAGCCGATGAGAGGGGAGGATGCGGT
>JAOEHX010069068.1:8136-47525 GCA_025448015.1 Bolborhynchus lineola
TGCTTTTGATCTCCTTATGCAAGCAGCGCAGCTCATGGTAAAATATAGATTATGAAGTAAAAAATAACAGTTTAATTACTGCCAGAGTTGATATAAAATGTGTGCTTTAACTTTGATTTAGGGAGAGGAGACCCTGAGGACTGAAGATATCCTTGCTGTAATTGAGAAGGAAGGGGACTCTATTGCTGTCATTCTCTTCAGTGGGGTGCAGTACTACACGGGACAGTTTTTTGACATCCCTAGAATAACAAAGGCTGGCCAAGGAAAGGTAGGATTGTTCCAGACCCATCCTTTTAACACCAATTTTAGAACAATTTTTCTATGAAATATTTATAATTTCTACTTTTTCTGGAACAAAATGGAGCATGTGCAGAAACATGTGGGGATCTGACAAAAAGTAAAAGCAGTCTTTTCTCAGATCCTCTGGGGGTTGTGTGCTGCATGAAGAAGTAGTCCTGTGAGAACAATCTTGCTGGAATGACTTAAACAATATGAAGAGATAATTCATGACTGTTAACTTCTACTGGACTTTTATTGAAGGATAGAGTTTCAGGAGGTTCAGGGGAGAAGGAGTTAATCACAGCTCTAATCTCTCTTTAAGGGTTAGTTTGTGTTAGATTTCCATATTTTTTTTTTTGGCAGACTTTAATTATTTTCCTCCTTTCCTGCAGATTTGCTGTGACAGTTTTTTCCCCCAATGTGTAAGGAGGTGAACTCCCAATGGGGCCAGCAGTGTTTGGACTCAGCTGATCAGTTTTCTGGGGGCAGGCACAGCATGGGGCACATCAGTGTCTTAAAACTGTTGTATTTTAGTGATGACTCAACCTTGGAGGCAGCGTGTTCTGTGGACATAGCTGTAAAACTTCTTTAACCCTCTCTATTGCCTTAGGAATCCAAGAGAAAATATTTTTTAATTAAGTCTTTTTATCAACAGGAGGTCACCAGACTTTCTACAGGGGCAGTCTTTTACTGGATGTACCTTATCTCATGAAATATTAAACCATTCAAGGATTTAGTATCACTGGATTTTGGCAAACCAGCTAACTATTTATATTTGATGTTTTAACTCTCTGGAGAAGTTCCTAGCTCACAACAGCTATACATTTTTTGATGCTGTAGGTTTGGCAGTGGAAATTTTTCTGGAGGTCAGGGAGTAACTTATGCTGCTGGAAACCGATGGTAAAATCTCACCCGAGAGAGCAGAGCAGGCGTAACAGCTAGCGCAGGGCCTGTGGGATACAAAAAGGGAATGTTCTCACAAAGCAGCACCTGGCAACAAAATTGTTCCTGAACCCAGTACAAAACAAGACTAACTTCTGACATGGATGCAGAAAACCAAGGGAAAAAGAGAAATGGGGGAAATCAGCTGCAGGGACAAATGGGCCTGTGTATTAGCTCCATGCAACTCAGAAAGTACCTTCATGGTGTTTTCCTTGAGGGTCTTTCAGTATTTTGCTGACCATGAATAATCAAAGCCTATGCTAAAATATTTGAAAGGGAATGCAGGTTATTAATAGGATGATGCCACCCATTGCTCTACTCTCTCTCACTCCTGGTAGCAGCAAAGCTTTCGTTCAGCTGCCAACGCCTACATGCCTACAGTGATTTTTCCCTGAAATCTGCTGTGATGTGTCTGAAAGAAAAATCTTTCTTTTCTACTGTAAATATGAACATTCTGGGAAAAGTTATCACTTTACTGCCTAACTAAAGATGCTCTATGGACTGTGGGACACGTGCTTGGATAAGTGGAAGTGGTTCAGTTCCACTGAAAGCAATAAACTATTCTAAAACAGCTGAGAACCTGCGTTCTGGGAGAAGAGTAGTCACTCACAATTTGTTATCTGGAGTGAAAGTGGGTTTGATGTTTATATTATCTGATATAAGCAGGACTTGTTGGAGAAAGCTTAAATTTCTATAAAGCAATACAAATAATACTATTAACTCAGGGGTATATGCTTCCACATGAATTTACACAAAACCACTGCACATTTATAGAGTCTGTGCCATGTTACTGAAGAGCAGAGCAATTTCTGACAGCATTTCAGTACCTCAGACACAGGTAGATGTCAAATGTCCATTTCCACATACATGCCTGTTAGAAATGCCATAATGTAGAAGTGAATCTCTTCTTCCAGAGATTTTTAAAAAATGGGAAAAAAAAAAAAAAAAGGGAAATATTTGCCAGCTTCTTTGTGGTTAGAATATGTAGGACTGGGATGTGGGTAGGTTCATGACCTATAATGACATTAGTCTATTTAAAAAGAAAAGAATAATTCATCCTGAAGAAGTGTTTGAGTTCCCATAAGGCTTGAAAAGTATGAGCGAGCCCTGGCTTTATTTCCATACTCTCAGATAGGGTCAGCTCAATGCCCTTGCAGATTCTGCCCCCTGGGTTAAGTGATGTTTACGTGTTTATACAAAAGCACTATGTAACATGCTGCTGCACCACCTCCGAACATCTGCATATGGCAAATATTTACTTGAACAGCTACAAAGTCAGGGATTCATGAAGAGCTTTTTGTCTTAATGTTGATAGAAGTATTCCTGTATCCTGCTACTTCTCTTCGTCTCAGGACTTCTGGTTACCAAAAGTCTGCAAGTGCAGGATCTTCAGAAGCAATTAGCTTCTCTCCTCTTTTTCCAGGTCAGAGATGATGTTACAGCCGCCACTGGATTAGGGGGTAGAAAAAACCCAACACAGTAACAGGAAAACCAAATCAACAAAAAGCAAGCCAAAAAGCTGTTAAACCAGGATCATTAGCATCTGTGTAACGTGTATAGACTCAGTTTCTGTTTGGTGGCATCCAACTAGTCCTTGTTGCCAGGTTGATGAGCTTTCAGGACAGTAAGTGCATAGACTTAAAGGCCATATCTCCTTCAAGAGCTTCTGGGTCTGATGAAACCAGGATTGTCCTATATATAATACATTATCACAGAAAGGTTGGAAGTCCTTTAAAACATGTGTTAAAAGAGGATAAGCTAAAGAAGTTATGTTCATAGCAGAAATGGAAGGCTCTCCTTCCTGTTTGTGAATGATGCCATGCACCTGAACAGACAATAGCCTGGGGGGAGCTGACAAGCAAGAAAGTCAGAAGTGGAGAAGAGAGGGTGGAAATGTCATTTGAGAAGAGGAGGGGAAAAAAAATCACTTGTCAGACAGTACAGCAGAGTGAAAAGTCCTACACAGATGGTCTTAATAATTCTTTTAATGTACATTTGAAATAAAATCCTGGAGTGTTGTGGCCTATCACAGCTTGTCTAGAGGTTTGAGCTGCAAGCTCAGGAATCTGGAAAATGTCCTAGGATGCTTGAGGTCAATCATTTATGAATTAAGTTACTGATTTCCTTTTACATTTTTTAAGCCAATTTCCTAAATTCTCTGCGTACATTAAAATTTCTCCCAGAGTGAAAGCTCTGCACATAGACAGCTTCATTAAGTCATTAAATATTAAATGAACTAAATTAAGCTTGAAAAATCACCTCAGGCTATTTTTCCATCTTAGGTCTCTCAGATAAATCAAAATTACCATGTATTGTGCAAGAAACTCATCAGCAGGCTGAAGAGGGTGGGACAGTTTGCCTTGTTTCATTCTTCTGAGCTTGCTCTACAGAATGGAAGGGGTTGAGTCATTTTATTCTTCTACAAGTGAAGAAATGACTGACTTTTAGGAGGCTCTACCTTTCAAATACAATTTTCATTTCATAAGTTATATTGCACTTTCCACTGACTCTGTACCATATATAAAGTATTTTAATCTCTTGAGTCCCAGTAGGAAGAGCTTTAAGATCCTTCATCTTAATTTCTTTTCCTGTCTCTCTTTCTAAATGTCCCATCTTTGCTGGTCTGAACCTGTCATTTCTCTCCCTCTCTCCAAATGTCATTGTCCATGCTGAGTTGTTACCTGCTGGTTATCAGCAGCTACCCAGACACTTTGCAGAAATGACTTTCAGATGTTCGAACAAAACGGAGGATGCAGGAGAGAGCATGTGTCCTCTTCTTTGCCCAGAGCAGATGGAAATCTCTGTTTTCCCCTTAGTCTGGGGAAGCAACACTCCCACGCAATCCTTGTTCTGCGTGGCTTGTGCGAGGAGAGCTGTTTCAGTTTGTTTTACTTTTTCCAAGCAATCTGTGTGGCTAAACATTTGCTGTTTGTGTAACTTTAGTGCCAGACACCTGCCAGGGAAAGCAAGCCAGCATGACCCAACTTACAGATGATGACTTGAATGAAATGGTTGGTACAGGTGGATGTTTCCGAGATGATGCAGGAAACCTGCCAGCAATCAAACCAGGTTTTCAGATTATGCTTTATTAGTAAGTTAAATGGTGCCCAGTAAGATTTACCAACCAATTTCAAAGTGCTGGGGAGCAGTTAAAGAGGTTCAGGAAGATGGTGGTATGTTGTTAGCTCTCCTGTTTGAAGGCCATAAGCCCATGGTGTGGGTGCAAGCTGGTCTACTCCAGCCAGTGCAGTGCCCAAGAAAGCTTGTGCATGTTGAGTTTACAGATAAAAGTAATACCTGTAAATGTTTAAATCCAGTCAGTTGAATTTTGAAGTCAATTCCTTAAAAGCCTACAAAATTCTTCATGCTCTCTAGCGGATTTGCTTTAGTTTTCTGTAGCTGAACCAAGGCCATTTTATCTCTAAGAGCATTCCCATGGGCATTCTGCTCTTCAGCTTCTCTGCATTCGCTTCACCATTTCAGTTGATTTGTCTTAACTCGTCTCTGTGTGTGTCCCTATGAAGACAAGCCACCAAGGATATGAAGGCTAGGCTATTTATTGGAACTTTGATTCCAGTGTTTAGATCATGCAACTGCTATGGCAGTGAGTTTTCTTCCCATCATTTTGGAGTGACTTCTAAAGCTGATAACTTCACCAATGCATTAGAATTAGTTTGTCACATCTTCTTAAAATGCTGCCTCATTCAAATTGTTATCTAGTTTATACAGAAGATTAAATATACAAAAAAAATGATTAAATAATTTAGCTAAGGCTCCCTTTGTGCAAGAAACAGCAAGAGGTTCTTAAAATCCTTTGGTTTATTATTGGACATGAATTTTTCTGCAGTCTGTGCTCTCACTTATAGCCTGCCATGCTGCTTGCAAGCAAGCTGTTTGTATTTTAAAAGCAAAATGCAAAGCAGCATTTAATTTGTTGTCCTGGCATAAAAGGCAATTTTATTTTTCTGCGCTTAAATAAATAGCAAAGCTTGAAAGAACTTTTTAGTTTAAAAATACTGCCATCCAGTGGTTATTTTGTGTGCAAAACTGCTGCTTTTTGAGGTATACGTCTGTGGTCCTCTTATATATATATATACATATTTATTTTTTTTTCTCCCTCAGTACCCTCTGCAAATTATGGTTGTGACAAAGACAACAGTTTTCAGAGAAATGACAGAATGTTTTGTAACCTTTTTGGGAAAAGTACAGAAATGTTTAAGGTCAATGCTTTGCATCTCGGCCCATTTGGATTCCCAAAGGGCAAGATCCTCACAGTTTAAATATCAAAGAGACTTCAAGTATAAGTACGCAGTAGAATGTAATAGTTCATGAATGTTGACATCATTATACACATTAATATTTTGTCTCTGCCTAGAGCTTGTCATACCATACAACAGTTTGAAATTGTTCTGAATACTTATTTCAAGTGATTCCACTTTACCACATGAGAAGAGACTTAGGAATCTAAACCACATTCAGTCATCCCTGAAGACAAGCCTGCAAAACAGTTCATGCTTTCTACATGTACCTATGGTATAAAACACTTGTTTCTAGTAATAACTCAAAACAGATGGGATTTTATAGAGAGCAAGTAAAGCTCTAAAGATGTTTTTTCAAAATATTTTTATAGTGATGATTATCTTGATAAATAGCATATTACTAATCTCTTTTCTGCAGGGTTGTTTTGTTGGATTTGACCTGGCTCATGCTGTTGGGAATGTAGAGCTTCACTTGCATGATTGGGGAGTAGATTTTGCATGCTGGTGCTCCTACAAGGTAAAATAGATTCACTGTTTGAGCCTATTTTCCATAATGTCACTTATGATGGGTCAGCAAACAGGTCAGATGAATAATAATTGCACCTTAGCTGTTGATCAAGACTTGCATACATGTTTTAACCAGTCCCAGTGAAGAGATGGAAACTGACTTTGGTGGTGGCTTTGTTAGGAGATGTCCAAAAGATAACAGTATCAACGACCTGCAAGGTCCTGTGGATGTGGGATGCTAGTGGTGGTTAAACATGTGCTCTGAAGCACACTCTGGTATCCAATCACAGTATCAGGGGCGTATCTTTTATTTCTCATGCAGAGAAAGTCTTGTTGCCATAAGCTTTTCTTAAGTAGTTCTTAAATAAGAAAAGACTTCTGTCTAAACTTAAATAATTTCAGATGGTAGAACAAGGTATCTTAAGTTCCTTTGACTTCTCTTGAGCTTAAGAACCAATAGACGCAATCAGATGAATTGTTTGATGATTTTACTATGTGTGTTTTGGCATGGGACTCTTTCAGCTGTACTTCGATTTTCTAAACTTTTGTCTGTTAGACTTCAACTATCATACATAAGCCAAGAAAGCTATTTTTAGGACTAATCTGAAAAAATATATCTGCTTTTACATACATCAGCACTTTGAGACAAATGCTAAGGTCTCCAGTTAAAAAACACTAGAAATGTTTATAAAGAAGGTTGAGGGAGGTAAAGCTATACTTTACAGATAATAAGCATGAAGTGTACATGTTGCTTTATTCTTTGCAGTATTTAAATTCTGGAGCAGGCGGCATTGCTGGTGCCTACATTCATGAGAAACATTCCCGAAGTATTAAACCAGTGTAAGTATTTTTCTGCACTAAAATAAAAGATGCTGTGAAGTTCAAATGGAAAAATACCTTCCCTTTGAGTTCAGATTTGAAAGTGAAAAGGTGTAAAGATTCTTAATGGCAGACTATGGGCATATGTATCTATCTGTGTACGCAGATATGTATACATATGAAGAAGAAATTTCCTGTTTCAAAAAATGTCATTGGAGTAATATTTTTTACTGACTTATTCTAGCAATGAAAAGGGTAGTAAAGCTTAGATAATTTATCTGACTTCGTTACCTCAGATGGGTTGTTTTATGTTAATTTCAGTAAATTTTGAAGTTATTAATGTACATGTTCACAACTTAAATGCATTTCCTTCTTGAAGTCTGCTATCAGTTCTAACCTAAGTATAATCATAAATGCGAATACTTATGATATTAAACCCAAGTAACCTAAATCATGCTTATGAGACTGTTTTGTAAAGAGAATATTTAACATCTTCCTTTAAAAATGGATTTTTAAAAATTATTGAAGTCTTTGCCTGGTGAACCAAATCAAAGACAATTATAATTCTGTGTCTAATAGCTTTTTAATACTGGCATGTTTTCATTAAAATTGTATCCACTGGTAAAGCTAGGAAGCATTACATAGAGATATGTGCTCTCAATGACTGCATGAAAAGTTATGTTGTCAGCTGAAGTTAGTTGCATTAAACACCCCCCACCCCGCCCTGTTATTTAAAATGTTATATGGCTGCACTCTATGTATGTATATGAAGAACAGTAGGATAAATGCTTCTAATGCACTGACAATATAAACATTTTTTTCTGGCTATAATGCTTGGAGAAATTGCTGGCCCTTTTATTTTGGCTTGAAGAAAGCAAACTAAATCAGATTTCAGAAAGAAATAATATTATAATGAAAAACTTCACTATACTATGTGCTGGTTTCAGACTGTCTAGACTCCCAGGAGATAACAAAATAATGCTGATAAGTTCTTCTTAGTCACCCATAACAGAAAACTCATTACAATGACATATGATCTGTTGTAAACTGATTAGATTCTCCTATGTGAATGCTGACAAAATATTTCAAATATCTGGATACTTCTCTGGAAAGGCTTTGTGGATTTTGTTTGGTTTTTTTTTTGGGTTTTTTTTTTTGTTTTCTTTTTTTTTTTTTTTTTTTTTTTTTTTGCCTGCTTCCATTTTTGCAGGCGTGGGCATTGCTCCCATGTCCATACCTCTGGATCCTGGCTGTAGGGACTATCACAGAACAGCAATAGGAAGTGTGAAGAAAATCTCAGGGACTCTGAGTCTTTTTGACTCCTTGATGAAACTTTGCAATTTCCATGAGGGTACTGTAGGTAAGATCTTAAATTAGTTACTCCTGTACCAGCTTCTTCATACACAGCCATTAAATTGTGCACTGAATCTGGATACTGAATATCTTAAATAGTTGCCTGTATGAAATAGTTTTTTTAGCCTGGGGCCCAATTAAGGATATAATTCCAAACTTCCTGCATAGACTCTTTGCATTATTTATTTTCTTTTTTCCATATTTCCTGAGATTTGATAATCAGTCATCAAATTGTTTTTAGTAGATATGCATTACTTTTCTTTCTTTTACGCATCAACCAGCCATTTCAGGTCTCCAGAAAAGGCAGTGAGACAAAGGAGAATTTGTCTATGTCAAAGTATTCAATTTTATAGCTGATTTAAATGCAGAGCAATTTGCTGTATGTTGTACAATCAAATAGAGTGGAATTTAACTGCTCCGAATTTGCAGGTTTTATGTTGCGTCTAAAAAGTCGTCGGTTGTCATCTGAATCAAGGATGACACCCAGTGGCCAGACGACTTCATTCTAAAACAGAAGCGTCAAACACTTAGGTTTCTTTGTGTCTCAGCCCACACAAGTGGCTAATTAAATTCCAATCCAGCTGAAACCATTTTGTCATTTAAACTCTGAAATAATGTTTTTAACTCGTAGCCAATACTGTGCAAGTCACTTTACCCACCTATACAGATTTCTTTAATTTATCTCATCCTTCATATTTTTATAGGTAGCTATTTTCATAGCAAATTAATGTATTGTATGCCAATATAAAAATATATGTTCTGACCTTAATCAGAGTGGCAGACCCAGGACATGTGACTCCCTGCTGAGTCTGGGGCAAAAAGGACTTGGGTGTTTACAAAAAATTAAATAACTAAATCCAAAATTCTAATTTCAACCCCCAAGCCCATCACCAAAGGCATATATGTATTTTATTTTAAAATACTTTAATTTTATGAGAATGGTCTTATTCATGCCCAGGGTCTTCATAGTACGAGCACTGTAAGGAAATAGGCATTCACATTGTAGATACACCTCGTTTCAAAAACTGGATTCCTATCCAGTTGCTCCTCCATCCTGAGCCTGCTCCCTGGACAACAAAACACTTATTTGTTGCTGCTTTTTTCTTTTTAAATGCAACTTGAGAAGAGTCACTAATTTAATAGCCTTATCCCTGGGTACTGGAGACCATGTCAAAACTGCTTTGTGCTTTGAGTCTGCAGAGGTTGTGGCAGTCTAACTGCAAACATAAACACCTCAAACCTTGTATTATTCAGTAATACTCTTCCATGTCCCTGGAGAAAAAAGGAAGACCAGTCCTGCTCTTCTTCCTAATGGATGTGCAAGCTTCCCACAAGAGTTGAAAAAGTTGGCAATTCACTAACTTGGGAAAGGATTTACTCCTAAAAGCAAGGTTTGATCCTTCAGTCTAATGCCTGGCAGATGAAGGTTATGGGCAATACAGACTTGTTTTGTGTCACTGCAAAGACCAGCATGCACTCCCTGGCTTAGCTGAGTGTCATGGTTTAACTCCAGCCAGCAACTAAGCCCCACACAGCTGCTCACTCATTCCCCTGCAGTAGGATGTGAGAAAGAATAGGAAGGGTGAAAGTGTAAAAACTCATGGGTTGAGATAAAGACAGTTTATAAGGTAAATCAAAAGCCATGCATGCATAAGCAAGCAGAGCAAGGAATCTATCCACTACTTCCCAGGGGCAGGCAGTTATCAGCCATCTCCAAGAAAGCTGGGTTTCATTGCACGTAACAGTTACCTCATACCAGCTACTATAAAGAAAATTAACTCTATTCCAGCCAAAAGCAGCACACTAGGGATAGTTCTCTAATTCAATGTAAGGGCCATGGGTCTAAAAGTTACATGTTGTCACTGTCCTAATTAACATCTGCACCCAAGTATGTTGGATAGTCCTTTGCTAGTCCCCTTTCTTCCTAGAGCAGTAAAACTGAATCAGTCTGGCATATAAGCATCCAATATATCCTTATTCTCTCATGATCTCACCTCCTTTGGAGTCTGTTTTAATACTCAAATAGCTTATTTTAATACCTGCTCTATATATCACAATGCAATATATTCCTGGCTAATTGTGCTAAAGTGATTTCTTTATATGAAGGTTTCAGATAAAAAAAAGACCTGGACAGAGAGGAGTTATGAAACACTACTGAAACTGTTCAGTCAGTGCAGGCTAAGCCTGTGCCACCAAGCTTCCATAGAATGGAGTTATGTGGGGTTTTGTCTGTTTGTTTCTGTATTTGTTTTGGTGTGTGTGGTGTCCCCCCTTCCCCTTTTTTCTCTTCATTTCTCAATTTGTTTATATAAAGAAGGATAACTAAAATCTACCAATCAATTTAGCTATAATGAAATAAGAATTTTTGTGAATACCCAGGGTAGTAGGTACTGAAGTCAGTTGTTTGCAACTGAGTATTTTTGGTTGTAAATGTGTAGTGAGTTCAACTCTGCTGTCAACATGGCATAAGGGGCAGGAGGGGACAAGCATGCAAAGTCCTGAGATAGGAGAAGAAAAAAAAGTCCTAGTCAAATTCCTGTAAGAAGTAAAGCACAATTTGAAAAGATGAAAGGGAAATAAATGTATGTAAAGCAGTCAGCAGAATAATAGATAAGCCTTGGCAGAGGATTAAATGAAAATTGTACACAGTCTAGTGTTTAAAATTAAAGGATTTATCAAGACTTAACTTTAGCATACACTAGAAGCAGGTAGAGTTTAAAAAGAAAATGTTTGTGTGATGTGCAGAAAGCAGCCAATGTCCAAAGAGCATGTCTGCTTTTACTATAGGATAAAAAAAGTATCAAAGAACAAGAAATAAAAAAATAATTATAACTAGTTCAAACTAGCTTTGAGAAAAACAAGGTATCTTCCAACACTTCCTTCCTAGACACAGGTGAGATATCAATCGTTCCTCTTAGATAACTTTCCTTTTTGGTGTCTTGATTCAAATGAAAATGCCAGATAACAAGTGGTTTCTCATAACTTCTTTATAGAGACCAGGATTGATTTTTGGTATGTGAACTTTTACTCTGGCATGAGATAAACAAAAATATGCTGTTCCAGCTCCATACATCTTCCCCTTCTCATTTTTCCCAGGTCTCCACCCTGTTTCAGTGCAGATCCTCTCTGCCCAGTTACTGTTTTGTGAGAGGTTGCTCAACCCCTTCCAGGGCTGGTAGCTCCAGCTGAGTTTTTCTTTAGTTATTTTCTTGTTCTATGATGAGACACCACATGATTCCTTTCTGAATTAGAGCTACATAATCCCCAAACTAAATAACTGAAGCTTCTATGAAACTGCTTTAAATGCGGGTTTGGAAGATTGTGAGTTGGGAGCAAAAGACAGTCATAAAAATATTGTGTAGGTTGTTTAATATCTGCTGTATTCGATCTTGTTTAAAATGCTTCTAGGAATAACAGGCTAAGATGGTCCAATTCTCACTCAGAACTAATAGACTCAAGGGTCAGTATCTCAGCACTACTGAAAGTTTTACCAGAACAGAGCGCTTTGGCGCAGCCAAGGAAGATATCTGAAGAAGCAATGCGAAGACTTCCTGGGAGCTGCACTGAATGTAGCAAGGTGGAAAGGCAGTGATCACAAATGGAAGTGTACATGCTGCTGTTTCCAGAAGGGCTTGTCATTGGTCCTAATGGACTCAAATTGTGGACTAATGTATGCATAAACTATTCGTGGAATGCAGCTTGTGTCCCTGAGTACGTAACGTATCCCATACTGAGGCAGAAACGAACTGTTTCTTTGCCAAGGAGATGGGACCAATTTAGTTCCTTGAGCTAATTTAGAAACCAAAAGTTAAAACCTCCCTTGGGAAGAGACTGTTTAGGAATCAAGGCATTGGCTAATTAGGCTTAATTGCGGTGTCTTGGGACAAGTGATTTATGCAGCCAATCTAGACCCATGATAGGCCTGAAGGGCTGTGTTCTTGGATTGAAAACTGAATGGCAAATATCCAAGAGCATTTTTTAACTTTGGAATGAGTCTCTGGGAGGAAAAAAGAGAGAGGTTAATGTGCACTCACATAATCTATTCCCATTCTCATTGCTTCAGCTCTGTACCTTCTTTTATGCAACTCCCATGCTTGTCTCCGTGTTCTGTCAAGCATTTTCTCTCCGTCTTCCTTTAAATCCTCCCATGTAAGTAAACTGTATCTTCAAGCAATCTCATTTCTTTTCTTGTTATAAATAATCTCCTATTTCTTTCATCTCTGAAAGTCTTCCTCTGGTTTGTCATCTTTGCCCTGTTAATATTTTAAGGTGTTTGAGGGAGGAACTATATGTCTCCTTGTAAACCCATGGGACTACACCCAAGTAAATGTGCCATATATCAGCTCTGCATCATCTATATGATAGGTGGAGCAAGTATGAAAGTAATGTGTGTTTTCATTCCCTGTGTGCACTCCCATGCTACCTAGACACTCTTAGTTTTGAAAAGTCAAACCTTAAAATTAAGCATTTAGAAAAACAGTGACATGGTTCCTGTAAAATTTCTCAAATACAAAGTAGTGTTTTTAAAAAGCATGGTGCTGGACTGATTGCTGCTTTTCATTTATAGCATGGGTTACACATATTTTTGGGACAGATTTGGGGATTTTATGTATATTTAAATCATTGCTGGACAGCTTGTCCTTCCTTTTGTCCAAAACCCCACCAACAATATGCAGAAATGTCATTCAAAAGCTATTTTTAGTAGCTTTTCTTATAAGGTGGAGGCTGGTCAAATTCTTGCAGTAAGGTTAATGGTATTCATTCTTCAGTAATTATTCACTAGATTAATGAGTTTACATATTACTTCTGAGTAGAATAAAATTTCTGATGCATGTCTTCTGCAACACATTAATGGGACATACACTATTTAGTCTGCTCTGCCATGGCCCTTTTCCAATCCTAGCCTTGGAAATGAGAGGGACGTAGCTGTGTTCCTTGAGGATGTAGTTTTCCATCTGCCACCTCTAGGTTTTCTCATCATATAGTGTAAGACACAATTGCTTGAACACATGAAAGGAGCACAACAGGCTTAGCCTGATGGAAAGGTGAATGTAGCCTGGGGGTAACTCTTGCATCCCCTTTAGCTAGCAAGGAAGAGATCCTGGGGCTCTCCTCAGAGTCTATATGGTTGTGATTTTTTCCCCCCACTTCAAAGGACATCTGGTGTTAACTGCCTTCCCTTTGTGTCTCTGTTCTTCAAATTCAGACAGGCAGTTTTGAAAGCACTTTGCTGTGTCTTGATTTCTCCCAGTAAAAGAAGGCAGTGAGTTAGTTTCCTTCTTCTGAATGAACTTGCAGAGATGCAATGCTCAAGCTGGTGTCATACACCTCTAAGAGAATGGAAAGAAGACATTCTTTGCCTAGATTTTTAAGAGGTCACAAAGAGAGACATTATCTTCCCTGTCATGCTTATGTCTTAATCTGCAAGTTTCTGTATCTACCTAACAGAACCCTTCTTTCTTAAGGAGGAAAATTATTATTTTCAACAACAACCACCAAGTAAATCTTCTGCTGTTCCCACTAAGAGCTTGCCTGCTTCTGTGCAGAAATGTGCTGGATGAATGCAATTTTGCACTTGGGATTTCTACTATATGTTGACCCACTTTTAGTATTTGATAGTTTTTCACTTTTCTTACTTTAGATTCCCACTTTTCTCACTTTCTATAAATCAAATCAAATCTAGGGTGGGTTGCTTCATGTTTCAGGTAAAAAGCAGAGGTGACAATCCTTACATTTGAGCTAATAAGGGTTCTAGTATGACAAAGTCTTGCATTAATATTGTGATTACTGTATTAAAAAATGACAAAGATCCAAGGAAATGCAACTTCCCAGATCTTAAAAAATTTATATTATAGTTCAGTCAGATACATATAGTATTTAGAAATCTATCTGGATATTATGCCCTCAAAGATTCATTTCAAGGGATTGAAGAAACTGTGTAGTTCAGTACATGCATCACGGTAATCAAAACTATTCAAGTCCCCTTTATGTCAAAATTCACATTTAACAGTAGCTCTAGGAGGGATTGTTGCTTTCTCTTCATGTTTAATTTAATCTATTTGAAACAGCCCAGAAAAAATTACTGATTTCTTAAAGATTGTAATATGCTTTTTTATCACCATAATATAATTGGGAACTATTCAGTACTTTAGAAAAATCACTGAGAACTTTATTAATATCTCTATGAGTAAATTGGCTCCCTGCTTGATTTTTAATTTCTGGTGTTAGGCAGAATATTTTATTTCCCCTTACTAAATGTTCTAACATACTGTTGGCGGTATTCCCCTTTTCATATATCTGATATTTGGCTAGTGAAAGTGATCTATGAGCACTTTATGATAATAGTTGTTCATAAGCTGATTTAACAGTTTTTAATTCAACTTCATTAGCCTTAGAGAGTTTGTTTTGGTTTTTTTTTTTGGTTTTTTTTGGGTTTTTGTTTTTTTTTTTTTTTTTTTTTTTTTTTTTTTTTTGACTCCTGTAGCAATAACCTTCTGTTAGAACTAGATCTGTATAAAGAACAAACCTTCCTAATCTGTTTCAGGTGCTAAAGGCTGTGAACTCATACAGGTAATCCCAGAAGACCTAACCTTAAGGCTTCAGAGGTAAGTGAAGATGGAGTTGATCTGAAAGTGCTGTTAAATACTAAAGAAAACCATGTTCTGGCAGGAACGCCAGGGTAATCAGCCTTGAGAGGTAAACAGGGAAAAAAAAAAAAAAAAAAAAGTAGTGGGGGCAAACTTCAAAGAGATGCAGAGTAGAAGAAATGTTTTCTTCAAAAAGAGAAGAAAAAGAAACCATGGCATGTTTCATAATGGCTGGTCTGGAGAAGTCTTGTGCTTGCTGAGCAGCTCAGAAGTAGGGAGTGTCTGAAGCAGGAAACAATGTAGGTTGTAGCTGTGCAATGTTTAGCCATTTGAACAGTGTCCAGCTATGTTAGAGGTCTTACAGAAACTGTTTCTTTCAACATCTGTAGTAACAGCTTATTTGGTAGAAGTATCGATGATACAATTTAGTGTTTACTGGTCAGTACAAAGTATCTTTTTTGGAAAGTAATTCTTTGCAAAACTGAGGTTTTGTGACTCTTCATAAATATTAAAATGCATAGTACCACCAGAAGAATGACAGTGATATCTGAAAAAAAGAAAATTCTAGTGTTGGCAAGTAAAAACAAAGAGTGGAAGTGGTAACTCAAGAGCAAGGAATAGGTCATAGACTTACTCTTATGAACTCACTGTATTTACGGAAATCTTTCCTAGGAGCTTTGAAGCTGAAGAAAAATTTTACAGGATAAGTCAAAAGCTAACCGAAAAATAATATAAGTCAATGTGATGGAAACCATCTATTCTCACCTGTTTGTTCAAATGCATAAATAAAATGTGTGTGTAGAAAAACACTCACAAAAGTTTTACATTATTGCATTAATTAACTTTGCATGTGTATGTATATATACGTCTTAAAGTCTATTTCATATTTTCAATTGGTATAAGTTCTGTGAGGCCTGGGTATTTAGTGGCCAGTCATGCATCACTGAATTCCTGAAAAAGGAGAGTCTGCTGAGAAGTTAGATCTTCACAGCTACTCTAGCAAAACCTGCAGTAACAGATTCCAGAAACCAAGGGTGTTTTGTAGTGGATACTAAAGAGACTTTTGTTACAGAATTAGTTCAAAATGGTCCTTTTAGGTTTGTCTGGGTAATTGAAAGCATTTTTACCTTGTTTGTCAGGCTAGTTTTTAGCACAGGTGGTCAAGACAGAAAAAGATATGGGCTCAGAAATAGTGTTATTTCCTGGCTTTCTTAGGTTTCTTCTGAATTAATTGTGCTACAGAAAATTACTGACAAAGATGGAAAAAAGCAAATCTCAGCTATGCAGTACTGTAATTCTCTTTTGAAATGGGTCACTGTCCCTTAGGCAGCTTTTAACACCCTTTCAAGCTTTGTTTGGTTTTCAGTTGTAGAAGAAAGCAACTAATTTGCTCCAGCTTATATAGAAGTCTGACTTCTTTATTTCCTATATAAATGATTTATTTGTGGCAATATTGTACATGAGTGGGTCTTTTTGATTAGGTTTGGTTTTATGGTTGTCTTCTTTTTTTCTTTTTTTCTTTTTTTTTTTTTTTTCCCCGTATTTAAACTACAAGAAAGAAGAGCCAAAAATGTCACAGGCCAAAACTGGAAATCCTCATTTTCTTTCCCCGCACAAACATGCAAGACTTTAAGCGTGGTTTGACACAGAAGTTCAGAGGAATTTCACTTCAGAGAGTCATGACTGAATCTACCTACTCTTAAATTAGTTGATATGTAAGATCTTACATATGCTGATATGATTATAATTATGATTCAACGCTGAATGTGAGGTTGAAAATGACAAGTTTTAAGCATTATTTTATGATATCAGAAATTGGGGCATGATCTTAAAAGCATTGATATAACAGAAAGATTTTGATGGTGACTTCAGTTCTTTTTTTTTTTCCTTTTTCTTCATTTTTTTCTTTATTTTTTTTTTTAGATAATTGTTATTTGACAATTATTTTGTCTGTTAAATCACAAATGCCCTCTAAGTATAAATCATTTGTATTCTGCATTAGTTTATACGGAAACAAATTAGCACAAATTAAAAATTAGTCTTAGAAGTAAAAGCTGTGACCATCTAATTACCAAGGAATCTGAGTTCCTCAGTCAATGGGTATTGTCTCTATTAAACTATGTATTGATTTATTAGATCACAGGGCTTTCTGAACTACCTTGGGAATGGCTAAAAGATTCTTGAAATGTATGTGAAGCCTTTTTAATTACAAAAGCAAACCTAGTTAAACCGCTTGCTGCAACTTATAAACTAACTTGAAACCTTTATTTACAAAATCAGTCATTACACAGTAAGAATTTGGTCTTAATTGGGTGCATTTTATGTATGAAACCTCTGAGATTCACATGCAGAATGTGTATTCATCTGTCTTAATGCCAACAATAACAGCAGCAGAGTTAATGCAGAAATCGTTAAAACAGAAATTGCTTTCTTCTAGCTTGTTTTTCATCATCTGGATTTAGTTTTAACAGTAAAGAAATATAGTTGAGTAAAAAGAAACAGTAGAAAGCTATTCAATACTTGCAATTCTTGCCTTAATTATGAACACAAAATCAAGAACTATGTTGCAGATAAAGATTTCTCGGTCAAAAAAATACCCTTGCTGTTCTTTAATTAAATAAACACAGTGATGAACTGTATGCAATTTAAGGTAAAACAAAATAGCTTTATTTCATATTGATAAATACTGTTACCTGTTACCTTTCTCATGAAGCTTACATTTTCTTCCATTGAAAGTTTTTTTTTTATGGCACATGACTGTCATCTTTGGAACGTTACAGGAATATTGCTCTTCAGACTAAAAAGTTTCTTTGAATTTTTCTAATATCTATACTGATTTTAAAGAAAAAGCACACTGAACAAACCTGACATTAGTGGATGTATTTTGGAAAACAGTAGGGTATTTACATTTAGCAAAGTCTAGGTTTCGGTGTTTCTACTTAGAATCATAATACAGAACTGTTCCACACATATATTTAACTTCAGCACACCAAAAAAAATAGTGGGAGGACAGTTGTCATTTACTCCATTGTATATGTTTTACACATTGAAAAAGTTATTTAGGAAGTCTGGGTACAAAGCAAGGCCAGAACTCAATTAGGATACTTATATTATTTTTGTGAAACCACAACTGTATATACTAATCTGTTACTTGAATTTGCATATAATAGACAAGTTTGAAAATGCTATTTATTAATGATACAGAATAAGAGTTAAAACTAAAAAAAATATATATATATTCGTGTGTACAAAAAAGAACGTACAATACCTCTGTTTTATTTTTACTGGCATAAAATGTTCCTGATTTTGTAATGGCCAGGGAAAAGTAAAGGATCAGAATTATACTCAGATTTCTACTGGTCTTTTTCTCACTAGTGTGGGTATACTAAAGGAATTTGGTATTCAATATCCAGTAACATAATGTTGCTTTTAAGAATGTGCAATCCATGATGCGACACTGAACAGGCAGTCAATAATGAAAAATCTATAATATTAAGATAATGTGTTACTTAAAGTTACGTCCAGTTTCTAGTAGAATCAGCATTATAACTTCAGTAGGCACATACTGGAATTAATTTCTCTGTTCATTTCTTCATGCAAATCTTTTTAATAAACCTCAAAGTTTATGCTATTTTATGCATTTGCTATAACAGTCCATAAAAGTAAGTCTAGCAAGCTCTTCCCTTTTGCAAATACATCTTTTTTTTAAAAAAAAAAAAAAAAAAGATACATTTGAGATTTTATCTAGAAGTTGTATTTATTTTTTTCATGGTTTCTGAGTCACTTTTTAAATCTTACATACAGAAAATGGTAAAGGAATATGTTCCTGTGGTGTTACGTATGGGATCAAAAAGAAAGTTTGTTGTCTAACATCTGTTTTCACAAAAGTTCTTTTATCCCCAAGGAATATGTTCAACTTCTCTCTCTTGGTGGAAGAGGCATTTTCAGCTAGGAGGAGAAACAGTCATAAAGGAAGTACATCTAAAGTACTTTGAACATTAGAAACCCTAGCGAAGAGTAAAAGATTATATTACACACAAACCAAGAAGGCCTCCTTATGACAAGCTACTCAGTACTTTTAGAAAGTTCAGATAAAGTGTAGCAGGACCTATACAGCTGGTAGTGGGGCACTAGAGCTTAAACAATATGAAGAGGAGCTGACTGTGATTCAAAATACAGAACTAAGAGATCTTTAGATAGAAGAAAAGATGGCTGAAGCAGAATCAGATGACATAAATTGCAGGAGGAACACAAGTCCCCTGGTTTCTCTTGCAAATACTGGCTGAGAGTAAGTAGATTATTGCAGGGCCCATATTCACTTCTTTAACAATACAGTATGTTATTTCTTATTTCTTTAAAGGCAATGTATAATATATCTCACAACTTCAAGAACTGAATCTAAAATATTTAATTGTGTCTTTAAAACTACCATATAATTTCTTTGAACAGAAGAAAAAAACTCCGTGCTACTTGTGGCATTTTCTACTGCAGTAGTTTACAATGACTGTCATACATTACATTTTTTACAGTGGATATTTTATAAGCTATAATTCTTTTCCTTGTGTTTATATGTACCTCCCTGCATCATATCAAATGTCAAGGTATGTAAGTTATATAGTATGTTTGCTGTCAAGTATATGTCTCTTCTATAACAAATTCTAACAATTAGGAAGCTTTAATAATAATTTATTTTTCATATTTTTTCTAGCTATTGTTATTTGGAAAATGTTACATGGTTCTTTCAAAGAATTATGATGCAGTATGAAAATAAAATGAGTTTTGATAATATTGCTCATTTGAAATGTTTAATGCTACTATAGTTCAACTATTCTCTAAGGGCTCAGGTAAATAATACATGTATTACATTAATAGGTTCATTATAACTTCTGCAGACAAGCAAGATTATAAAAACAATGAAGTAGATAAAGATAGAACATATGTTCCAGAGTTTGAAGATTCTGGGTAAGAGACATGAGACACAAATAGAGAACTCACAATTATTTTAGTAATACGAGAAAATATAGAGATACTGACAGATACAGGAAAGGATTCTTCTGTTGTATGGTTATCTTACCAACCCCAAGGACCGTGTAATGGCAATCAGGAAATTAGCTCTTGAGAAACACCATTGCAGTGTAAGGTGGCAGGCTCAAACTTAGAGAGCATCCCCACAGAAGCAACGTTGACCTGGGTGACATAAGGTTCCGCCTTTCCACATTGTATGAGGCTCGGGCTTTTATACTAACAAAAATGCACACTCATTCTGACACAGTGGGCCAGCCTACGTCGGAAGAAGTGGCCAGCAATATCTAGAAAGGTCTCCAAGAGTCAGGACTTTTCCAGAGAGTTCTAAAGCTGAACTATTTCATTTGCATTAAATAAACTAAGTCCAAGATAAGATTTTGCCTGCAAATTTACCTTCTGATCAAAATGTTCAAATGTATCTGTTTTGATTCACTGTTCTTAATAAAACTAAACATAGATAACTTTTAAGAAAACATCAGTAATTAGTATTAAAAATATGTTACATTTTGTAATTCAAAAAGTTGCATGTAATAATGGTGCAATGTGACATTTTCCAAGCTGTCCTTTCCGTCAGAATAGCTATGGCTAATTTTACAGTATTGTGTAATAATGCTATATAAAAGGAAAGTCTGCAGAATATTGAGTGTATCATAGGTTTTCTTCTCATCAACAAGAACTGAGGAGACAAAGGGCTGAATTTAGATGCCCGCACGTAGGCATTAGTTCCCTTTGAGAAAACCTGTCGTATTGGAGACAACTACACTGTATTCACAAGTAGGTTAGAGACCTATAAACCCTTCTGGACTGGCAGCTATAGACCAGTCAGGCAACCCTAGAACATCCCAAAGGACATTAGATGTCTACATGTTGGCAACTGAAAAATCATGTAGCACTCTTGGCTGCATGAGCAACATGATAAAGAGAAGAGGGGAAATTAGATTGTGATACGAAGAACCACTCAAGTATATTAGTGATGACTTTGCCGTACTCTGTTTATCTAGAAAGGGAGAAGACTAAATCTTGTGCAGAAACATCCTATTTCAAGGCTATGTAAACATCTGGTAATATTGTACATGTACTCCTGGAAGGACAAGAACCTTCATTAATGTCTAGACTGCCTTGGATGTATTAATGTAGACTATTTTTTCTTCCATATACTTGACAGCCAACTAGGCAACGAAACAAACCAGAGGACCTGAAAGGATGAAACAGCTGGCACAGGAATTTGACATAGTATTGAGCTTCTGCACACACTGAATCTCAAAGAGCAGGATGCCTTTTTGTGTTTTCTCTAGAACTGGAAACATCAGCTTCAGTCCTGAAGCAGAAGGGTACATAGCATGGACAATGTAGACAGAAGTGATGAATGAGGAGTACATTGAATGCTGCAGGCATAGCAAAGGCACTTATTCAGCACCTTCTGGACAAACTAATTTGCATATATGAAGACTAGAAAAGAAGGGGATGCTTTTTTGTATTTTATCTTCCCTTGTATTAGCTTTTTGGGGGAGAAGGTGATATTATAAAAAATAATAAGTTTCCCTCTCTTCCTTTACTCATTGCTAGAAAGGATTTTGTCAGTTTAGCATAATTTTATAATATTTCATTGACTTTAGAAGTGAGTAGAAAATTGTAATTCAAAACTACTGTCTGTCTTCACTACCACTGTTTAAATTTAAGACTATAAAATACTTGAAAATTACTAAATCATTTAATTGACTTTTACAAATGAATGTTTTCAGCAAAACCTTAACAGTAACAGTACAGCCTCTGGAAGTGAGGTCAGGCTTTGCAGGAAGAGTACATAACTACAGTTCATTCATTCAAGGAAGAAACATAGAAGGCCAACTATAGAAATAAAACATTTTTTTGGAACTACAAAATATTTTCTGTCATATTGATGTAGTATACATCAAGCAAGTAAATAATAATGTTCTTTTGGTCATATAGCATATTCAATCCTTTAGCAGAAGTTATCAAGTACAGTCTTTACAAGACAATAAATAATATATAAAACTATTCAACTCAGTGATTCCAGTAATATTTAATATTAATCTTCTCTATAACCAAACTTGGGAATATCTAACATTACTAAATTCTCTTTTTACTTATTTTTTATTTATAGAAAGGGTATGCAAAACACAAACACACAGTAGTTATGAGAGGAAATAGTGTGTTCAAGCTTTAAAAAGTTTAAAAAAGACTGCATACTGCTTATATTAGAAAAATACCACTTGCTTAAAATTATACATTCATTTAAACATGCTAAAAATCAATATTTTCCGTAGTAATTTTCCTACTTCATATGCTCCTTTCCAGACTGTAATATGTATTTGGTTATAAAGACTCCTAGCAATTTATAGGAAGGATAGAAAGTTTATGCCTTTAGTAAAGTGCAAATAAAATAAATAAACACAACCAGATATAATTTCAGAGTACACTTCACTTATTTCAGAAGATCTTTGCTTATAAAGAGACTTTAATCGATATTTATTAGGTTGCCATGTTTTTAGTGTATGTTCCGTGATTTTTAGCACACAGTTGTATTGGATTAAGGAGCATGACCAGCAGGTCGAGGGAGGTGATCCTGCCCCTCTATTCTGCTCTTGTGAGACCTCATTTGGAGTTTTGTGTGCAGTTCTGGTGTTCTCAACATAAAAAGGACATGGCAGTGTTGGAACAAGTCCAGAGGAGAGCCACGAGGATGACCAGGGGACTGGAGCACCTCCTGTATGAAGAAAGGCTGAGAAAGTTGGGGCTGTTCAGCCTGCAGAAGAGAAGGCTGCGTGGAGACTGCTATCAGCCTTCCAGTATCTGAACGGGGGACTCTTCATTAGGGACTGTAGTGATAGGACAAGGGGTAAGGGGTTCAAACTTAAACAGGGAAAGTTTAGATTGGATATGAGGAAGAAATTCTTTACTGTAAGGGTGGTGATGCACTGGAATGGGTTTCCCAGGGAAGTTGTGAATGCTCCATCCCTGGCAGCTTTCAAGGCCAGGTTGGACAGAGCCTTGAGTGACATGGTTTAGTGGGAGGTGTCCCTGCCCATGTCAGGGGGGTTGGAACTAGATGATCTTAAAGTCCTTTCCAACCCTAGCTATTCTATGATTCTATGATTTTATGGGTAAACCATCCTCCACCCAACATGTCTACATTTCTACATCTACAAATATAATTGAATTATCCAATCTCTTTGTGGTTATCCTAACATATTACATTACTAATTAAATGATATTTTGATCTTTGGTTATTTAATACAAATACTGAAAGCTGATGAACACTATATTCATATCAAATAATACAAAAATACATGGGTATTAAAGGGAGTTGGAAATGACACATGCAATGTTCACCACCTTGGGTAAGAAATATAAAAAAATTGATTTTTTTCTGAAACATTCGAAGCTTTGAATGCTTTTCTTCAGAGTGCTTTAGATAAATGCAAATGCTACCAGCAATATGCAGCAGATCTGTTTACCAACACAGAAGTAATAGTAAATGTCATTTTGTGTGCTAAACTTCTCTAACAGGTCCCTAGATTATTTGTAATGAACAACTCTTTATTTCTCTGTCATCTCTAATAAACTAAAGGCATTGGATTTGGTTTGTGTATTGCCTATTTTTATCTTGATTTAAGTTCTTCCAAGTTCTTGAATTACGTTACTTTGCTGTTATAAAAATGAAAAATTTCAAAATTTTATCATTACTTGTAGAGAGAAAATAATGATGACAGCCTTCTTTGCAAAAGCTCTTCAAAATCTCAGATATCAAAATACTAGTGGGTATGTTTCTTTAGTAGTCGATCATTTACTTGTGTATATTATATTGTTTATAACAAAATAATCTGGTTTATCTAGATACCTGTTGTAAACACAGTTGCATGAACAATTCCCATTTTGTTTCTTCAAAGTTAGAAAAATTAATTTTTACTAATAATTAATTAATTAGTAAAAATCAGAAACTTCCATTCTCTCATCTTGTATGATAGTACTGCTTTCTGGAATGCATGACAATGAAGATTACAAAAGGAGAAAGCCCTGCATTATGTGTTTATTTCACAGGATTTAATAGTGTAGTATCAAAATATAATTATCACAGAACACTTTCTTGAAGCACTGCCTTGGACAGCAAAGCTAGTTCTTTGTTTTTTGAACATGTGCTACAAAAACACATTATCCCTTATATAATAGTCTGAAGATGCATGTATGTCAGAGTGAACAGTTATGCTAACAACCTCTTTAAACAGCTGTGAGTTTAATATCCCACAAATTACACTGACTTCAGTAGTAAGACATACTATTAATTAGCACAACATGCCTATATTTCTAGACTTCAGAGAATTCAAATTTAAATTTAGGAAAACGAGCTGTTACTGAAAACTAACAATTAAGGCTGATTTCAAAGCAAGTGATCAAATTTATTTTGAGATAATAATTATTTACAGTAAAATAATGCACTATTGCATGTAACATTATTCTTACCTGTTCAGAAGTTAGATCTTTGTGAAACTGAAAGTCACTGTAGTCAAAAGAAGTATCAATCACTATACAAATCAAAATCTGTGGAAACATTTATAAAGAAAAAGTTGGCATCAGTTTTATTCAGTACTATGCCAGCTAACAATTAAGTCACCAGCCTGAAAGTCTAAATATTTGTGTTATGAAGATGAAAATTATTTTATATTAAGAAACCAGGCATTATAAAAAGATTTGCAGATGACTATAGACAATGGTACTTCAATATTCAACAGAAAAAAAAAATTGTATGAAGCCATCTTTTACTCTAAAAAAGAAGCCATTAAAGTTGTGTTTCTATTTTTATGTGTATGAAATGCTTTTTAATTAACAGATGTTATGAATACAATAAATTTAACAGTTGTAGTTTCTATCGAACCAATTTGTCTCGTGTTAAAAGTAAATTCTACCATCTGAGATAGACATAGAATTGTTCTGTTCCATGCAGAGATTTATATTGAGAGCAGCTGCACCTCTATAGTCCTTGAGAGAAGAACATCCTCAATGTAATAGGAGCAACCACTGAACTTCCTGTTCAAAACAACCTGATCCCAGACAGGTTAAAACAGAATAAGGCAGACACTCTTTGTGTAAATGAGCATAAAATGTCTCTATTCTAACTGCAGTCTATGGACATGGCATCAGCAATAGTTGCTGTCTTCCAAGGTATTAGTTCAATTCTGAAGCAACAGTAGTCAAACATTTAGCATTTTTACTTTTTATGTTGTTTGAGTCTGAGGGAGGAAGGTTACAATTCACAGAAAAAAAGCTGCTTGGTATTTACAACACAACAGTGCCTTGAAACTTTCAGCCATTAACCAAGGTCCTACCATACCAGACAAAATGAAAATAACCCAGAGAGATAGGCCTTTCCACAAAGAAATTGTGACCAAGTGATCATTTGAACAAGTAAAATAAAAATGTGTCCTATTGCACTTGTTAAACCACTACAGCTGGTGTTAATAATAAAGCCATGAGAAGATACCTCTCCATCCTTCCCAATTCTCTATCAAATGACACCTATGAGGTAGTTTTAGATGCTTATGAGGAACTATTTGTATTGCTAACCTCAAAAAATCTAACATAATGAATCTGAGTTTCACTGCCCAAGCTCTGATGCAATGAGATCACACTGATACGGCCTTTAATCTGAATTGGCTTTGTTTTTCATCTTTCAAATTATAATGCATGCAAGATTAATGATGTTCTTATGCTTCATCAACCCATCTCTTTCTGGCATTTAAAAAATAAAAGGAAACACATGTTTCATTCATTTCATTTAACTATCCATCTTCCTTTCTGCTTTCCCACCTCCCAGTAAAACTCATTGTAGTAGGGTGATTTGTCAAAGAATACCTTTCCAACAAAACATAATACATTGGTCAATCTATAACTTAGTGCATTAATTATACTTAGAATTTTAAATGTTATTACTTATACAAATAATTATCAAAACCTCCAATTTTTTTAAACATTTTTTCTGATATTCACCATGACAATAATACCCATGCTGACTACTATAATTAATCACTGTAATCAGTCACAAAAAACTATTGTAATACAAAGTAGCTAATATGACTAGACAGTATTTGCCAAGTTACTCCTCCTTTCCACCTCTGCTACCTTTGAGTTTTTTCTCTGATTGAAACACAGAAACAGTTCCTCTTCATCATATGACACAATCTTTTTCCATTGAGTCAGATTACATGGCAAAGAGGAAACCTAAGCAGGCTTCAAAAAGAAATTTTTTTGCAGTGGGTTTTGAGGTCAAATCTCTCCTGCTGAACTGTGCTTCACAAATTCCAGAAAAAGATATTTCTCATGCTTTTACAAATGTGGCATGTGTTGGTACTTAGTATTTTGGTGTATGAAATCAAGGTGGAAGAGCTAGGCAAGAAGGTTAGAACATCGAGACGGTTGCGACTGTACAAGAGCTTCACTGATACAGAAGTTGAAAGAAGAGTAACATCTACAAATACTGAGTGCTAAAATCCATGGTAGACATCATTCTATTTAATCAACCGAGTTTTGACAAGTGAGTTGTGTAATTCATTGTCTCTTATTTGAGTCACTAATTGTTTAATTTTTTTTTCTTTTCAAATGTAATGGCATACTAGCATACTGCTGTAGTAGTTTATATTTAAGAACAAATATGTTCACCCTTAAAGATAATATACTTAAAACAATGGACTGTTATTCAATAGCTCAAATCTTAGCAACTTCATCTGTTTAACAAATGTTATCTAATTAAACCTCATTTACACCCCGGTGAAATCTTTCCTTTTGACAGTGTGTCTACTGTGCAACTCTATATTCTGCACGTAAACTCCCCAGTTCATATATAACTCTAGTAAATTAAATTTTTACATTACATTTTTTATACAATCTTTTAAAGAAGAAAGCCACAAGACTAACTGGAGGAAAGAGATAATTTTATTATCTACTAAAAAGCTTAAGAACACTCTCAAATATACAGCAATTAAAGTATCTGTGGACTCTTTATTTGCCTGTGTGACTAATCAATGGCTTTGGAAGATTTTCTAGCTTTTTCTTAACATTTTTAAGCAACTCATCCAGTATCTTAATATTACTGGGGTTTTGTCACATAAGTTACCAGTCAATACTAATTAAAAGTCATAGACCTGTACCATAATACCATATTAAATAAATATTTTAATGAAAAGGATTAGAAAAAGATGGAGAACAGTTATTATTAGCCAAACAGAAACTTCTTGAGCATTAAGCGAAAGTTCACTGAGTGATAGTGAGATAAAATGTCAGCTAAAATTGTGATAGTAGCTTCAAAGCATTGCATATAGGCAAAATAAATCTTAGCTGTATGTACAGAGTGATGAGCTACAGATTATCTTTTCCCACTTGGGAAAAAGATGTGGAATCATCTTGACCAGTTCTTTTAAAATGGCAGTCTATAGTTTACTGCAGTCCTGAAGGTCCAGAATAATTAGGAATCATTATAAAAATAATTAAGAATAAAATAGGAATCTTAATTTTGCCACTGTTTAAATACTTAATGCAGTCTTAAATTCTGTAGCAACTCTCTTGTAAAATTTCTCAAGTGGAGTAATCAAGATTTAAAAGTAAAGAGAACATTCAGAAGTGTAAAAAAGCTCCCATATAAAAAGCTTCCATATAAGGACAGACAAAATAGCAGGACTGCAATAAATGTAAAATGTAGTGAGTAAATTAAGACTATGTATTCCCAACTTTTCATCTGGTATTGAGAAAAACAGTGGAAATTCACAGGCTGAATTTAATTCTTGAAATTATATTTAACTTTTGAGTAAATGTTTTTGGTACAGGTACTAAAATACTGAATTCAGGTACTATGATAAAGATAAACACAGAAGGTCCAACCTCATTAAGGATACCTACCTAGCTGGAAGAAACCAGAGCATATTGTTAGTCAAAGACATGCAAATTTGATGTAATGTAGGTAGTTCCAGTTACAAACTTGAGAATAAAGAATGAAATTCAGGCTACCTGACTAACAGCTCTCTAGAAGTTTCATGTGATGTCAGTCTTACTATTTGGGAGCTAAAATGTTCATACAGTCTCCTTCATAATTTCAGGGATCAACATGTTACGAGGATGCTGAAGTCACTTGAGATGAGAATTTAAATTCCCCCAACCAATAGGGTTGCAAAAGCCAACTGAGCTAAAAGGATTGCAACAGTCTTTCATAACTCCATGTAAAATTGCAGCCTACAATAGCTTAGATGATTACAGTCCCAGGACCTCTAAGAAGCAAAAGTAGTAAGTGAGAAGGCCTACAAAGCAAGCTGTCACCATTATCTTATGGAGGAATAAAGATTTCTTATCCCCTAAAAACTGCTGATCAACCTATTCCCTGGTAACAGTAGCATCTTCGAAGCTAGTATAAGTGAAAATTGAAGTTTCCAATGTCTACATGTTAAATAGGCAAACTATATCAGCCTCTCTGTTGTCATTCACTCGATTCCAGTCCACTACTTTCTCATTTCTATCCAAAGGCAACACAAGCAACCAGGAAAGGTACCACTGCACTTCTACGCATGGGAGGAAAAAGAAGCTAAAAGAAATGTTATCACTATCTTTATCAAATCTTTTAAATCCATGCTTTGGGTCTTGATGCCAAAACTTTTTAAATATAAGTTATAATTGTCTCATATGATCGATGTGTTAAATGTGTAAGGGAAAAAAAATCCAGAACTTATTGGAATATAAATATATTCAGTTACAGGCCTTCAATGGTAAAATAGCCTGCATAAATTAACATTATTCTATATGCACACAATATAACGTTACCAGCTGCTATAGCAGTACTGCACAGCATAAACCAATTATAAATAGATTTTCAGTTAGTATTAACTAAAACAGTGAAATTTTATACATTTTGAAAACTAAGAACAGGCAAAAAGTTAGTCTGAAATCTTAACTTACTTTAAAAGTTAGAATTCCTTGTAAATTATCTTCACATTCTAAATATTGTAATCCTTAGTGAAAAAAAAAAAAACCAAAAAAAAAACCAACCTAACAAACTAGATACATTCATCAAGTGTTTGAAGATTATTTTCATTGTCACTTATATGCTGCTTTTAGGGTTTCAACTGCAAAAGAAATCAGACATAGGGTTTTGAATGATAAAAAGTATACCCAGAAATTATACTTTTGTATTTTCCAAATGCATTTACATGCTTCTTTGTAAAAGGCAATAATATTTACAGTGTTTCCTCTAGAACTAATGTTTATCCATAGCTGTATAGTTTGTTAGTTTCTTTCTAAACTTACCTCACTATTACGGGAACTTCAGGCACCCTCTGAAATGGATGCAAAAATACATGTTAGCAAGAAATAAACAGGTTAATCTTATTAACATATAAGCCAGAACCCACAGTGCTTTGATGTTCCTATCTAAAATGAGTGGTTGAAGACTATTTTCATCTAGCTTCCACATGGCTAGAGTTATAGAAAACTGAGAAAAATGAATTATTTTGTGTGTTGGTGGCTGACTGGTAGGGTCTATGTGAAGAGATAAAAATGCACTGGAAAGGGTCATTACATTTTATCAGCAAGAGTTTTATAAACAATAAAAGGTGATAAGAACTGAAACATAAGCATTTGTCACTGCCATTTATACAGTAAGTATAGTAGTGGACATTTTTCTAGTGATGATTTGGAGGTACTTAAAGGCTTGTTGCAATGTGGCCAGTTCTGCAATCTCACCCCAGAATTTTAACAGGAATGTTTCATAGGGTTTGCTACAAAATGCAAGGTGAGATAGCTCTGTTCAGAGAATGAAGCTGCAAAACTTTCTCCTAACTCTTTAATTCTATTATAAATTTCTTCATAAATAATCTTGCAGCACAGATTATATAGCAATGGAAGTCCAGATACAAAGAAGTGAATACATAAACGTTAGACATCTCCGCTCAGCCTGGAATTTGGAGCATGATCCGGTTTCCAAAGCTAGACATGCAGGCTTTTATCAATAACAGCAACACAGACCTGAATCCAAAGCTGCTGAGCACTGACCAAGGGGTCCACCAAAAGTTAGCACATCATTTAGCAGTTTCCCGCATCTATCATAGAATGGCTTGAGAAGAAAGGGATCTTAAAGGTCATCCAGTTCTTCACTGCCATGGGAAGGGAGACATTCCACTGGACTAGGCTGGTCAAAGCCCAGTCCAACCTGGCCTTCAATACTGCCAAGGATGGGGCAGCCACAACTCTGTTCCAGTGTCTCACCTCCCCCACAGAAAACAATTTTTTCCTAGTATCTAATCTAAATCTATCCTCTTTCAGTTTAAAGGCATTCTCCCTTGTCGTGTTACTCCATGCCCTTGTAAAACATCCATCTCTAGATTTCTTGTAGATTCCCTTTAGATAATGCAAAAATGCTCTAAGGTCTCCCCTGAGCCTTCTCCAGGCTGAGCAAGTCCAAGTATCTCAGCCTGTCTTCACATCTTTCTGGCCTCCTCTAGACTCAGTCAAACCCATCCATGTTCCTCTTGTGTTGGGGGCCTTAGAGGTGAACACAGCACTCCACATGGGGTCCCACAAGAGCAGAATAGAGGGGGAGAGTCACCTCCCTTTACCTGCTAGTTACACTCCTTTTGATGCAGCCCAGGATACGGTTAGTTTTCTGGGCTGCGAGTGCACACTGCCAGCTCATGTTGAGCTTTTCATTGACCAGTGCCACCAAGTCCTTCTCAAGGTTCCTCTCAATTCATTCTCCACCCAGCCTGTTTTGTGGTACTCCTGGCCCTGCTCACACCTTGTCAGTGCTCTTGTGATAGCTGACATGATAGTTCCTGGTGGGGCTCTTATGCTCAGCAACCCCACTGTATACCACAATCCCCGGCTCTGCTGAGGAACTTGCCTGCACTGGATCTGACTGACTTGGTGAAGTGGTAGGTAGGAAACAGGAAATGATGAGAGCAGTGGTGACTTCAAAATCTAGGTCTCACAGGAATCACACAATGTTCAGGAATGATGCTGTCACCCACTGAGGATGTAACAGTCTTCTTATCAAAGGATTCATGCAGAAAGTGCAAGAACAAGATTCAGTATCTTTCTTTTTTTAAGGGAATTCAAATATATATGCTTCTGGAGGTTACTTCACGTAAGTAGATGACGGCTACCAAGAGGCTTGGAAATTCTCTTCCTTTCCTTGTGAAAGTGAGGCCCTATAGAATCAGCAAAGGAGCTCCAAGTTCTGATTCTTGCTCCCAAACCTGCTGTATAGATTTTATGTCTGATGCCTAATTAATCAACAGTTCCTTGAACAAGGATTTCTGTTTCATTTGCAAATCTGGCTTTTAAATTGAAACTGCTTAGTGAGTCATCACCTCTGGGGATAATAGATTAGACATTTAAAATTATCTTAATACCCTTTTTCCCCCTTGCCTTTTTTTTTTACTTCTAATTTCGGCAATGTATTTATTTATTTATTTTACTTTACCTTCTAAATACAGCATTGTGTTCTATCTGACACTGTTGATCAAAAATGAACCTGAAGATACTGACTACAAGTCTAATCAATAGGGAACTTTTTTACATTTTGTAAGGCAGGTGAATACCTATTTACAGATAAGTAATTTGAAACAATGAAAACAGAGAGCACAGGCAGAGGACCAACAATTTACAAGATAGTACTTTAAATGTGTTTGTTCCTGTTCTTTTAAAAATATGTTGAAATATATTAGCCCCATGTCCTAGAGACAGAGAGAAGGAGCTGCAGTATTTTAAAGCCAATTTCTGGAATTACTGGTCTATAAACAATTCCATGAAAAATGAAAAGACCTGGCTAAAGTACAGTCTTATTTGAATGCTCATATACAGATCATGAAACAGTCCAGCAACAAAGCAGCCATAGATGTTTAATAACTAGTAAAATTTCTGAAGCTAGGTCTGAAAGTAATGGAAGTTGTTAATATAAGCATATATCCTGAATAAAACCTTGCTCACTGTCAATTAGACCCCAGAAATACAAGGCGGGATACTCAGAAAGATTTCTCAACAAGGTAAAATCTCAAAAACCATTGATTTTGCACTGATATTACGCAAGGAGTATTTCCTTTCTTTAAAATTCTTTGCATGGAAAATAAACAGCTAAAATCTGTACAATGTAATAAAGAGAACCCCATACTGCAATATGAATCTTGTATTAAAAGCCAGAGGCACAGTAGTATTCAATTTAAAGCTATCTTGTTCCTTGGAAAATATATGTGATACTCAGGAACTAGAACAAAGACAGGAAAGTAACATCCAGAAGGCCATGCACAGGAAAATATAGCCTGAAAGGACTTGACAGACCTTTGGAACAGCTAAGCATTAGTCAAGCAGATTCTCTAAAGTAGGCAGACAAGGAAATTAAAGTGCCACCTTTTGTTGAACATCTTTGAAAACAACCTGGGGCTTCTTAATCTCGAAAGACATTCAAAAGAGGATTACACTGTAAGAATTTGGAAATCTTATAAATTTTCTTTTCTATATGCTTACAGCTACTTTCATTGGAAAATGAGTACTTCCCTTTAAAATACATAATTTTTTTTTTCTTTCAAATTAATTAAAAAAAAAAACAAACAAACAAACAAAAAAAAAAAACACTAAAAAACACCTTTGAGGTTTTGTTTCAATTTCATGTGAAAAAGGCCACTTCTAGAAATAAGGGATTGTTTTAGTTCAGTATTCCATACAATGAGAAATTACTGAGTTCCCTTTCAGAAATAATTCACTGGTTTGCTTCAGGCAGTAGTAACAAAACAATCTCTCTCTACCTAGCTTTCATTTAATAGATTGATGCAGAGACTTAAGAGACCATGAAGTGGAAAGAACTAGATAAAGTAGAAGAGGCTCAAAGGTGTTCTTACAAGCTGATTATAATTAAAGAGAATACTGATATCATGACTGTTTCAGCTTTCAGTATTTTTTTTTCTATTGAATATTAAATATGGCTTTATTATACTCTGTCCTATACTGCTTAGAACTTTTATACTTCATCATCTCATCCGACTTGATTTCAAAAAGGTTCTCAAGAAAGGGAAAATTTTTGTTCTGATTGCTATTTGTGTTACTATTAGCTTTTAAATGCAACTCAAACAAAAGACATGGTAGTAGGAGCAAAGGTAAATTGTTCAGAAGACTTTTAAGGGTACTTACATGTCTAAAAAATGCTTACTATGTCCCTTAAAATAATTTTGCTGCTAAATTTTTACAGAATTCAACAGATATTTTTCTAATTCAGGTTTTGGTATAAATATTTCAGCTATGTTGTGTTTACCACCTTGCTATTGTCACCCAGTGCATCAGCTTATTTAACTATCACATTCAGTCTTTCTCAACACAGGAATAAAGACATCTCCTTATGTGGACAAGGAAAGTTTCATACATTTCCACTTCCCTAGGGAAATTACCTTGTAATCTTCTTTCTCCTTATTAAGGATATATTCAGGTTCTAAGATGTGTAATATCAATGACCCTGTAATGTTGCTAAGTAGTTATTTTTCTACAAAAATATTACTGAATATTTCAGCTATCTATGTAATATGTATATTATGAAAAAAAAGTAAAAACAAAATTCAAACTCATTCAAATGTGATAGCTCAAAATTATAGTCAAATAGCACAGTGATTTATCACATGAATGCAGAAATGTATATACATGCAGAAAGGACTGTGTATGCTCCTTAAAGTACTCTCTGCTATTTTTTTAAAGTTCCACTCTATATATTCTACTACAGTGAAAACATACTAGATTTAAATTTTGGTTGTAATCAATACCTTATGACTTATTGTCATAGTTTAAGTGTCTAACATACTTATGTATGCGAAATTTCTGCGGCTATGTATTCCTTAATTTACATGCATGTGTAAAACTCTAAGTAGCTAGCTATGTAATTTATAACTAATTCACTAGACTCCGTTGGTATTATGTTTTGTACTTTCTACTGTTGTTACTACAAATGTCATTAAATTCTTTATTGGTATTGCTTCAGTAAGCATCACGTAGGGTTAGACTATCCAAACCACTGAAACCTGTTTTGAAGTCCGCAGTACTGTGAAAGTTTTACATATTCCTGTGAAACCAATGGGTCAAGAAAAGTCTGGTGCCTTTGCCTTCGTGACAAAGATTAACAGGAACAGGAGGCGGCTTGGCATGAATCCATTTTGTGACAAAAATTGCCATGAGAATACAAAATAGCACAATATTAATCCGTTCTCATGAAAATTATGGTAATGAAAATGAGAAATGGCATCAGCTAAATCCATTTTCATCAGTGTTATGATTGCAATCTTGTAGCTCTCAGATATTGTGCTGAGTGAAGAGATCTATATTTCAGCAACATTTTTAATGTCTCTGATGAACATCTCCTTACCATTATACACCAGTTCATTCTATACTTTGAATTCTTGTTTCAAAAAGCTTTTAGATCAGTTCTAGCTACCTAAACTTGACAGAATATTTATTAATGGTCCTTAAAAAATGGCCCATAGAAAGCAAAGTCTTGGACCTCTGAAGAAACTGGCATTGCATGACCTGATTAGTGAAAATGCAGAATTCCCCATGTTTGTAATAAAATTATGTAAAAGTACAGAAGCATAGTAGAAAGATGTAAGTGCTCAAATTAAACTTATTTTCCTTTTAAAAAAAGTCTTTAAAAATGTTCTACTGAAATGAAAATGAAAAGTATTTTTTGGTTCCAAATTGCTTTAAGATACTCAAGATACTCAGCTAAGAAAGTTGGGTCTGTTCAGACTGGAGAATAGAAGGCTGCATGGAGACCTTATAGCAGCCTTCTACTATCTGAAGGGGGCCTACAAGGAAGATGGAGAGGGACTCTTCGTTAGGGATTATAGTGATAGGACAAGGTTAATGGGTTAAAACATAAACAGAGGAAGTTCAGGTTAGGTATAAGGAGGAAGTTCGTTACTGTGAAGGTGGTGAGGCCCTATAACAGGTTGCCCAAAGAAGTGGTAAATGAAGGGACACTTCACACTAGACCATGTTGCCAAAGGCTCTGTCCAACCTGGCCTTGAACACTGCCAGGGATGGAGCATTCACAACTTTCTTGGGCAACCCATTCCAGTGCCTCACCATCTTCACAGTGAAGAGTGTCAACATAGACTAATATAAAATATATGCTGCTTAACATTCAGAAAGACCACTGAAATCTGAAAAGAATCATAACCATATTTTAATTATAATATGTATTAACTCCATGTTTTCCATCACTTCAGTTCCCATAGTGAGATTACTTTGGTTGTATGAATAATTTTATGAAACTAATGGCAGCATTTAGTTTTAGAATATAATTACAATAATAATGTAATTATTATCTGTAAAAGAACAATTCTAACAAAAGGTAATTATCAATGTGTATATATGCCCCACTCTTTAAAATACTTACACCTAGCATATTTTTAGCTTTATACTTCCATGCTTGCACTTTTGCAAAGCTTAATTCCCTGTGTTTTGATTTCCCAAGCACCACAGAACCTGATGCCCAGAGAATAGGATTAATCATACTCTACAAACACAGCTCAGTGTTTCAACGTGAAAAACTGAGCAGCCTTACAGCTGAAGACCTAATTTGAATATTACAGCAGGAAATTCCACTTTTCTACCTTTGGCTTTTTGCATGACTTCATGTCCATGATCTCTAAGAGTTCCCCTTCTGCCTACCATCATAATAAGGTTACTACAGGACAATCTCTGTAAATGATAAATCCAGGATTTTTAAATTCTTTCTCTGACATTTTTTAAATAGAGGTGACAAAGTGCCCAACTAGCAAATTACCCCAGCAAATAAAAATCTTGTTTGTGATTATGGCTAAATTACAATAAATGCCATCCAAACAGGGTAGTGATCCATGATACTCCCTTTTCCCACCAGAAAACCAAGAAATTCTGTACAAAAGTCTTGATAAAGTGATAACACAAACCTCCTGCCATGATAGTGTATCACAAGCCTTCCTAAGACCATGAGACACAAAGGTGAAGTAGCCCTTCTGCAGCCTGGGGTTCTATACCACTTGGCCAGCAGCTTACTTCCACATGGCCTGTTCACTGCAAACATATACAGGTGTGCCTTCCTGCTGCTATAAACAAAAACATGAAGGAGAGGAGGGAGTGAGTGAGTGGCTGCGTGGTTCTGAGTTGATGTCTGGGCTTGACCAACATAAAAACCAACCTAAAAAGCAGGACAGCGCAGGTTAGTCAAACACACATATTGAAGGTTTTCGATCATACATTAAGCTTGCAAAAATACATATAATACCTTAAAGATTTCAAATAAAACTTATTCTAGGAAAATATATTTACTTAGGCAGTTGAAGTCTGGATCCATAAGCTCTTCTTAACTTCTGATTACCTTCTTATAAAAATCAGTGTATGCAAATTAGAGTTTTAAAAAGTAATGAGTATAATTTATTGCATTATATATCCATGTCTTTTCATGTGTCTGAACTTACTTTTGTTCTTTATGATCATTTCTGTAAATTATGGATCAATGTGTCACTGAGTTTTTTTATTAGCCTGAGTGCTGTTTGCCTTCACCTGCAGTCAGAAACACTGGTACATTTGCCTCAAAGCAATATGTGAAGAAAAAGGAGAAGCACTGAACTCAACCTGATTTCACATAATTTATTAGCTATATAATTCTTCAGAATTCTCCTGACAAAGAATTTAATGATAAGAAAACCTAACTTATTAATCTACTCACTTCTGAAATATATTAACATGGTAAAAAAATCTTTGAAATGTTAACATCATGTAATTTTGAATTAACTTTACAGTCTTGCCTTGTCCCCTGCGTCTTATCCTGCAACACTAAGTCTACTGTTGGTCCTGTAATCCTAATAACATTCAGAACTGAACAGTTATCTTCAAAGCATAGTCATTGTTAATTTTATTTTCCCCATCACAGTTTTGAAGTTTTAAAGTAAAAGAAAGCATACACAGTATATTGGTTCAGAATGGTACTAAGCACCAACTCTGCTCAGTGCTTTATATCATATAAGCAATTACCTATTTTTTAAAAGAAAGTTGCTTCATCTTCACTTGAATAGTAGTTTACATGTTCAACTGCAGTGACTGTATCGCACAGGACTGAAATTCTACACAGATTATATAAAGCCTATTTCAAATTTTTATTCAAAAATACCCTTGAAATATTGGATAAGTTGGCTTTGTCTCTCTTTTCTTACCCACAGAGTCTTTGTGCCATGTCTAGCTATCTGTCTGTTTAACAATGTCATGATGCTGCCTCATAGGAGCTAGCTGATACAGTTCTCCTTATGAACAAAATGATTTCTCCAGGCGGTGATATCAGACACTGTCTTCAAGGTGATCCAGGCTCTTATGTAGAATTAGTGTTATAAAATCACATATATAGTTTCTTGAAAGTCATATCTAGGGCAGTTTTTTAAGCGATCTGTGCCAGCATAGACAGCAGGGAATCATAGCACTCAAATCTCAGCATAGTTAAAATAGAACTACTTGAACCAAGCAAAAGCTGAGTGGTCTGGGCTATCTGAAAATTGGTCCTGAACACTGAGATTCTCTGACTGAACTTCTTTGTGTAGATTCAATGATTTTTCTAAGGACAGATGTTATATTAAGTTGCAGTGCCCCACACAAAGTTGCTGTCAACTACTTGACAAAGTACCATTATTCTATATTCGCTGTGCATTTTAACACGCAGCTGGTAGTTAGAAGACATGATGGCTCCTGGCTAAAGAATTAGCAATGAAACATACAGGCTTACAAGTGCTGATGATATGATCAGAAGAGAAAATTAAAATTAACTAAGTAACTAAATGTAATGCATTTAGCAATAGATGGACTGAGCTCTGATACTGAAAAAAAAAAAAAAGCAAAATGTATACATACAATTATGTATGTGTATATATATATAAGATTCAAAAATAAATTAGAAACTGTATTAACTTTAATTCAGGAGCATAAACTCTTAAGTAGAATATGAAAGGCAAAGCACTATGTTTCACTGAAATGGAATTAGAAAGTACCTTAATTACCTCTCACAATGTTTCTTCCATAACAGAGATTGAAGAATAATTTCTATAGCAGACCTTTGACAATATGCGGAATTAATCTGTGCATGTGTGTGTGTGATTAATGCTCTCTGATGTAATGAATTCTTTATATTGTTTTCCTGTACTCTGGTCATCTATGTTTTATTAGATCACCTGCTTTTCTATTAGGAGGAGAGGAACTGCTAGTTTTGTATCTGACTCTAAATCAGGCTAAGTTTCACCTCAGTGGAAAAATGAAGCAGGTACAATACAGGCAAAGCCACTGGTCTGCAGGAAAGTAGCTGTATGTGTACATTAAACATCTGTAAAAAGGTGCATGTCAAAAATTCAAGAAGAGAAGAAAAGGGACTTGCTGCTTTTTGAGCAAAAGCAACACTTTTCATGGTCACTCTTACAGAGATTGCTCAAAGGGAAGCAGAGTTAGGTTTCCATTCATCTGGAATTCTGAAGCAGTGTAAACAATTCTGCATTCCAAGGAAACTGAGAAGATAGTGATCTATACATACACTTGAACATTTTGATAGATCTGTAATTTTCTTGAATTGTGCATGAGATTGTGCACATATATATATGTACACGTATATTGCATGAATTCATATATATATATTTCAGAAAGTCCTGCAAAAAATCTGTCTTGTCAATGCTGTTGCAGTATATCCTTCCCTCAAGGTTAAAGTCGTAGCCCTTAGTAACAAGAAGCCTTGCAACACACGTGTCTCTGAAACAGTAATCTATGAAATCCCCAACTTAAAAGAATTACCCAAATTGTGCTGTAGCAGATACTGTCTGCTACAGGTGAAAACTATGCTTTGTGTCTGCTTAACAGCTACCAAAATGACTTCATAAAAATGGCAGGCAAATAGTGTTCTGTTCCACTGGTGACAATATCTCAAAGATTATTAGCTGTTCTCTACCCTGGTTTTCACTACTGAATCTGACAATTCAGTGAAAAAAAAACAGATCTGATGATGTAAAGCCACATTGCAGCTTTTTGTACAAGAGTGTATTAAGTAGTCTCTGTTTAAGAATATGGTTTGTACAAGCATAGAAAGTGATTGCCATCCTGCTAATGAGGTTAGTATAAATAGTTTACATCTTGAGCTGAAGTACTACCATTCTTTTAGGACTAGAAGCGCACATACTGTCTCAGAATCAGTCACAACAACACAACCTGATTTCATAAAAGCAAGGAGACATAAAATGAAGACTACACCAAGTGGCATGATAGAGGAATAACACTACCACTTCTAATTAACTGTGCTGAATTTTTACCTGATACAGGAATAGATTGCTATTGACATGTTTTTTCACATTTCATGTCAGTGTGAGATGTTGCCAGTAATGTACCACATGAATATGCCGTTAAAACATAGTGTAAAAATCACTTTAGATGCAAAAAAAAAAAAAAAAAAACCAACAAAAGGTAAGTGTGCAGGTCAGTGTCCTGCCTTGATTACAGGATTTGTTTGTAATCATAGAATCATAGAATAGTTAGGGTTGGAAAAGACCTTAAGATCATCTAGTTCCAACCCCCCTGCCATGGGCAG
>JAOEHX010069069.1:0-12085 GCA_025448015.1 Bolborhynchus lineola
TTCTTTACTGTAAGGGTGGTGAGGCACTGGAATGGGTTGCCCAGGGAAGCTGTGAATGTTCCATCCCTGGTGGTGTTTAAGGCCACGTTGGACCATAGCCTTGGGTGGCATGGTTTAGTGGGAGGTGCCCTTGCCCATGGCAGGGGGGCTGGAACTGGATGATCTTAAGGTCCTTTCCAACCCTAATTGTTCTATGATTCTATCAGCTGAGCAAATACAAATTTGCATAATGTAGAAAGTTAGAGTGCAGGTTGATTGCAGAGCATGATGTTGTAGCAGCAAGATTTGCTAGAATAAACTTTCAAGGAGAAACGGGGAAAGACTTATCACTTGGGACATCTTAAATTGAACTAGAAAAAGCATTAACATTACAGTCCTTTGTGCTCCAAGAGAAATGAATTAGCTTACTCAAAATACTGGTTGGCCTTTTTAAACAATGCATCCGTGCAAATATTGGCAGGAATGACTGTAATACGTATAATTGAAAGTATCATTTTGACTAAACCCTTCAAAGTGCTGTTATTTTTCATTCTGGCAGTTGAAAAATATAAAGCTAAAGTCAATAAAAATATGTGGGTATATTGTTATCCTTATTATAGAAATTCCTTCTCTTCTTGCTTTGAAATATATATATGAGGAAACATTTAAGGCAAGAGGTAAGGGAATTTCTGTGGGTTTTTTCCTTATTTTCTGGAAAGTAATTAATGAGACAGTTCTTTGCTCTGAAATCTAAACTATCCATTGGTGAAGAGATGTGGACACTGAAGGAGGTACAGTGGTGCCACCCTATCATGGCAAAACTTGGTGTCTTTTCTGCTTTGAGCATATGTGTTAGGGTTGGGTACAAGTGCAGATTTTGAATTCTTTCTGTCAGGTATAACAGCATGTCCAGTGTTGGCAGTACCTCCTTTATTTCACTGTCAAAGTAGTTAATACTGAGAAGAACATGGATAAAGCAGATGATGGTAATAAACAACCTTTGTTGAAAAAGAATGAGACAGGCATTCTCTCAGCATGTCATATTCCAAGTTAGTGAAAGGCTTGGTGAAGAATTGCAAAAGAGCAACAGGGAGAGTGAGAGGGAGATGGTGGGTTGATGGTTTGTGAGAGGTGACAGGTTTGAGTAGGCCATGAGAAGTGTTAAAATCATTTCATGCAATGGGTGTTATGACTGTGGGTTTGCAACAGTGCTAGAAAGGGAAATACTATCTTTGTCTAAATATCAAGGATCACTCTGAGGGTTTTGGCTGTAGAAATGTAATGGGAAGGGCAGATCTGGGAATTTTTGAGGAAATTATGATGATGAACCGGAGTGAAATCTCTGTGGATTTCAGTCTGGTTTTGAGGTTTAACATCCCAGCAGAAGTTGCTGTGTTAGTTTCAATTTCGTAAAACCTTTGTCGTTTATGTCCTTTGTGTGTGTTGCTGATCTTCTCCTTTGCAAAGTGGGCTCAAGGTCTGCTGCTTGTAGGAAGAGGACAACTTAGAGCATCAGCATTCAACATTTTTTTCAGTTCAAATTGGTTCAAAGATTTTTGCAGTGCCTTTGAGGAACCCTATATAAGGACTCAGACAGTCTATCGAGGTCTGTTCGTGTATCTCTAAAATTTACAGGGCAACATGCTCTGTGATTTAAACTTCATGTAATGAGTTCATTAAGAACTATAACAAAAAACCATGACAAACAGGGCTCAGCCCCCTTTTGCCCAGACTAATTTTCATGTTAATTCACTTATTATCATTCAAATAATAAAATTCGATAACTTATAACCTGTGACTCTTATAGTACACCTAAGAGCTAAAGAAAGGAATGGGCTTACTAGCTGACAGTGAGAGTGCCTGTCATTGCTCCTCCATCACTGTGCGGGTGTCTCCTCTGCCACACTGGGAAGCACAGAAGACTCAACAGTCCAGCTGCTGTTGCATTGCCTTCTAAAGCTTTTTAGGTAGCTAATGTTTTTATACCCACCAGCTTGGAGCTATATATATAGCCACCAAATGGGTTATAGCATTTCTGTGAGTTAAGAGATTCTGAGGAAAATGACCAACAAAAGAGAGCAATTTGCAGGTGATTATAGCTGCACGATGGCACTTCAGCTTTTTCTCTCCACCTGCCCTGCCTACCTGGTGCTCTGGCTTTGACTCCCAGCACACATCAGGCCTTGGTGTGATCTGGGTTAGCCAAAATCTGAGCAGGAGTTGAGTGAATGGGTCACATAGCAGGCCTTATTTTTGTAGTTACCTTCACAGATCACATAGTTCTTTGTGTCTGTCCGGAAGTCTCTAAGAGACTGCAAATGACTGCTCTAGCAGATAAAAAACTGCTTCACATATGAGTTGGATAAAGTTCACATTGTTTGCTTAACTTTTGCTCATAGAAAAGACCTGGAGGGAAGCAGACACTGGAAAATTCCCTGAGACTTTTCAGCCATGTATGGACAATTCATTACTCCTGTGGACAAGGGAGAGCATAGTAATTTTTTCCTGCTTACATGATTCTACTTAATTTTAGTATCAGTTGCTAAAAGCTCTCTTCTTATTCTGTTGAAACCTTTCAATAGAAAGGTTTCCTGTTTAACACAAGCAATGACATACTGCCTTTGGATAATGTTTACCTGTAGCAAAAGGGATGTTTTGAGGAAGATCAAGATAAATAAAGGTGACAAAATTTTTTGGATAGCAGGAAGCACAGTATACCCAGAGTATGACTGGAGACAGGTATCACAGTGTCGTTAAGCAGATGAATATACTCCACGTTTTATAAATGCAAGTCAGGTTCAGGAGAGCTAAAGACATTTACCCAATTATCTGTAAGTGAAATCACACAAAGAGTATTGATTAATACCAGGTTGTTGTCCTCATTGCCCTGTGTGAGGGGGGCCTCAGTGCTCTCTAATTTTCTGTGCCAGAGTGCAGCTTTTGTCAGTATCTGTCATAGAATCATAGACTGATTTGGGTTGGAAGGGATCGTAAAGCTCACCCACTTCTAACACTCCTGCCATGGGCAGGGACACCTTCCACTACACCTCATTGCTCTAAGCCCCATCCAACCTGACCTTGAACACTGGCAGGGATGGGGCAGCCACAGCTTCTTTGGGCAACCTGTGCCAGCGCCTCACCGTCCTCACAGTGAGGAACTTCTTCCTAATATCTAATCTAAATCTACCCTCTTCCAGTTTAAAGCTACTCCCCCTTGTCCATGTTGACTTGATGCTTGTTGTCTTTCTTTATCTAAAATTTGGTACTCCAGGCAAGAAAGCCTCCTCTAAGTAACACAATCCAACCACACCAGTTCTGTTGTGCAAGCACTCCGTGCAGTTCCAGCTACTCTTTGGCTCTCCCACTTAGTGCTAATGTGATTAAATGCAATTTCTTGGGAAAGCAATAGGTTGGCTAGGTTTTTAAATAAGTAACTGCTGATCCTTATTCTTTTTCAGCTTTGAAATACATGCAGAGGTTGTATAATATGCATTGAGTATTAGATATCTGTTATTTGTATGTATATGAGGGGACTTTATACACACCATCCACATATTACTTTATTAGAAATAAGTTTACCTTTGTAAGCTACAGGACACTGGACTTGCTTTTTCTGTATCAGTCCCCCCCTTTATGTTTCCAACTGATGTTCTTTATTTACTTTCTTCTATCACAATTCTTTTGTCCCCTGCAACTTTCCTCAGGTGAATTTGGGCCTATATAGAGAAATGAAGGAAAGGAAAAAAAATCTGTTGTTAATACACAGATACCATTTTAATTAAAGAACTCAAAACTGTTGGATTCCAATGAGTCTTACTTCCAGAATTTGTGCATATTAACTGCTCTAAATTGGCCTTTTTTACATTTCCTGTGAAAGTCCAAAGAGCAGACTTAAAGCAAGAACTTCTGAGAGATTTCATCCTTGAAATATTGTTAATGACTTCTTAAAAACCTTACTTATTAAAACTTACTTTACTCATCAAGACTGCAGAACAAAGAAGTGCCTCTATTGGAAGACATTATGCAGGTGATTGTTTTGAGTAAAGCTAGAGAATTCGAAGATATCTAGAGGAGACTTTTAAAATACATTTTGTAATATATTCATTTCCTCAAGGATTGGAAATGAGTGGAAAACTCTTTACATGGCAGATGCTGTCAGTGTATACCTTAGTGTTTTACAGTTGAGGTGGTGAAAATGAGATTTATCACTATGCGGAACTCACTGGGTTTGTGTTAAACTGTAACTACAGACTTTATCTGCTGGGGTTTCACTTTCAGTTATTACTTTTGATTCTATTTAGGGTTTTTCGCTATGAATCAGTCTTTAACAAAATCACAGCTGATGTGTTCATTCCTGCAAGCTGGTTAGTGCCTTCATTTCTCATCAAAGTCATTGTAAAATGAATGAATGCAACAGATTAAGAAATTGAGTCTTAAATTATTCATTCATTATTCACAGGACTGGGAATCTCTGATGGAGCTAGGAGGATTCATAGGGGGGAAAAGGATGCTGTGGGAATTACTGCATTTTTGGACATGATATTGAAGTGGCAAGGTCAGATCACAAACAAACTAAGCAAGCTCAAGAACTGTAAGAAAGCAGTGTGGCAGAATATGTGTTTGAAATGATACTCTAGATAAACAGAATTTAGCGTGTATATATGTATAAAATGTGGCAATATAATTTAGTTATAAATTGCAAAGTTTAGGGAATTCCTTCCAGTAGTTGAAACCAAACAAATTAATTGCAAGTCAGTTGAAAATTGCATTATTACAACTACAAGATTAGTCTGTGGCTCGGTCGCTTGTGGCAGCTGCAAAACACAGCCAACAAAATATTTATTTATGGACAGCTCAGAGAATTGAATTTTTCAGTGAGAATAATCATAGAAAGGCAGATTGGAGTACAGAAGGTTAAATCAGAAAACATTCTGCGGATGAAGAGACTGAGGACAAAAATAAACTGAATGTATTAGTCACTTTGAAAGGGATGTTTTAATTATAAAGATCCGTGATTGGAGAAGGTACATAACATTAGATTAATCTAATAAAATTTGGTGTCTACTTGATGAAATTCTTTCTTCTTCTTTTTTGCAACCCTTTGAATCCCAGATGGAAGAAGAAATATTTTGTTGTCATCTCACCCTAAAGTCTGCAAATCTTAGAGGCATTTCGAGTTACTTATAATAAGAATTTGCCTGGGTGCATCTTTGTGTCCAGGTGCAATTCTATAGGGCTCCACAACCCTGCAGGCACTGATCCAGCCTTCAGGGTCAGCAGTTTAAAATCTAAGACATTTTTCAGTAGTCTGAGCATATGAATCACCTGTTCTGTAAGGTGTCCTTCTGATGGAGGGATAAAATATTTGGATCCTTCGTACAGAAAATTCCTTTTCTGTATTATCTGAATGTGTCTTGTAGCATAGACATTTGAGATGCAAAAGATTCTGGTTTTGACAAGCTATTTGTGAACTCTTTGTTCTCTAATTGTTACTACTTTTTTTCCCTGGTCCACAATGTAATAACAGACACACTTCTTTCTTTGGCTACTCCAGGTACCAGCTGTCTCTGCCCACCAAACCCCGTAACAGCCCGTAGCAACTTGTATAATGCAATCACAGTGATTGGAGAATTTTGTGATTCCTTGCAAGGTCCTTGCTCACTCAGTGCTTTGTCTGATCTGCTTCACAAGCAGGTGATGCTTATGCACTTGCAGCCAAGGGCTTGCTCTTCCATAGTGGAGGAGCAAATCCATAGTCAGATTTCTTCTCTGGCTTTTGATTTATGTTAGAATACAGGCCTTTATAATGTAGGAGCCTTCAGAGATGATATTTACAGAGAACAGCCTAGGAACACAACGCAAGCAGACATCTCTCTCTAAATAGCTTCACAGATGAAAACCTGTGCAATGATATTCATTTCCTAGCTGGCAAATTAATGTCACTTGTTAATGCTGGTTACAACTTGTTTAATTGAGTCTTATCTCACTGATTAATGCTAAATGGGAATTAACTATTTCTGACAGCTTACCAGTATACTAAATACTGTGTAAATGGCTCACTGTGTTTGTTTCATCTCTTGTGGCCCCTGCTAAGACAGGTAAGAGCCTCTGACAACCCAGCTGTAAGAGCACATGCTCTTGAACTACTCATCAGCTCTAGCAACCAACATGCTCTGGCAGATACACAGGTCATGGAGAGGCAGCTGATGGGCTACACCAGCACCTCCAGACCTGTGAAAATACCTAAGCAGCCTGCAATCTCTCCTGGCAGTAAGAACCTTTTCAATTCCATTTCAGCTGCCATTGTTCCTTGATGAGCAATACTCATCTTGACTATTGTTGTTAACTTAATTTCGCTTTGTTATATTTCATATATGTTTCTGCACAAGATTTCACACTAGTGGCAAGGAATTTTGGGTATCTGTTCATCGGCTTCTCCTGACAGTAGGAATGCTTCCCTTAGGTTTTCATTCAGCATTTAATAATTTTCCACTTAAATTCTGAGTTTCTTGAAATGGGCTGAAATCTAAAACTATTTCTGGCAGAAGCAGTTACACCAGACATCTTAATTATTGTGTTTCCAAGGGAATGACAGCCCGTGTAAGGGAAGCTGACATGTCTCCCTGCAGCTTTGTGCTTTTTATATTGGAACTTGAGGCTATTATAAATAACCCAGGAGTGAGACAGGTATGAACACGTTACATCAGATTTACCCCAGTTGCTCCGCTGTGTAGTAAGGGGGCTAACCCTTTCAATTCTCACTTTATTTCTCTGCTACTGAACTTATTGATGGTCATAGATATCTCAAATAGATGTTGAGACATGATAAAAGCAGCTTTACTCTTTGGTAGTCTGCAGCTTAATCACCTACAGTGACCACAGGGAAGGCAGAGCTCAGAAGCAGGCCAGAGGGAGGAGCAGTGGTGATGGAGGGGCTGTTAAGCAGAAAGAACCTGTTTTTCTTGATAAGTTCTGATTTTGAGGCAATGCTTGTTATACCCACTGCCAAATTCTCTTGTCTGCCAGGGCACGGGAGCTCTGCACCTGCTGCCTCCTGGTTAAAGGGAAGAGGAGGAGGCGTTCCCCAGATCCCACACTGTTCAGCTAATGGGACAAACGAGTAAAGACCCAAGGAGATTTAAAAATAGACCCTGCTGATCAGGGATTGTCATGTTGCATTATGCTGCCATCTAATTATTCAACCCATTTGTTCAGAAGATATTGCTTCCACAGGAAATACATGACAGGGAAAGCAAAAGGAGAAATAGTTTATAGTTGAGTATTATGTGTTAGGATTGCTCTGCCAATCTTGAGTTCCTTCTAAAAAAGAATAACCTCGCCAGAAGGGGCAAGCAGGTCAATGCTAAAATGAGCTTTATATATTGCCAACAAAAATACAGTGATTTCTACATAACTCTGAATACGTGTAGCACTAGAGACAGAAGGGACTATTTGAAATGATTGCTATATCATATTTTATGTAAAGACTTCTATGCAATTTTGAGCAGCAAGCAGTTGTCAACAGCAACTGAAATATCACAATCATAAAACAAATAGCTGACAAGCCAGTAATTTGCAACTAAGATATACTGATGTCTGATTCTTTCCAACTGTTACAAACTAACTTATCCACTTGTCACTCAATTCACTGATGTTTTCATTGCCACTGCCTTCAAGGAGGTTCATGAAGCCTGTTTGCCTGGTTATGCAACAAGGTATTAAGCTTATATACTGGCTTCTTGAATGCCGACCTGTTCGGTTTCCTTTAGCCCAACTATTTTAGTGTCCTCTGAATAAACCACGAAGTCATCACTGATGCCCTGATGGGCACACGTTTAATTTTAGGAGTATATCCTGTAGGGATCTGCAGACCAGTATTAGCAGACTTTGAAAGGCACATTTAAGAGGTGAGTAGCACTGACACTTTGTAGGACTGCCAGGAGAGATGGGCTGAAAATAAGTTCTTATGGCAGGCATGCACTCCCACCTTTTTGCTTTTTTGGGCACAGAATGCTTACATATGCCCTCCCTCAGGCTGTGGCTCTGTTTCTCTCCCCAAACTCTTCATAAGCAAGTGGATGCTGATAGCAGCTCCGAGATGCTAGTCACCATCCCTGAAACCTTGCCTCTGCCAGGAAATCTCAGTAAGTTTTCTTGTAAATGCAACTTCCTTGTGGATGCAGTATCATAAAAGTGAGAAAAATGAAACACCAGAATGCTAACAGCTGTTAGGCATAGTCCAGGAGCAAGATCAATATGAATTTGAAAGTCCCTTGAATACTTGAGAGATGGATTAGCCAACAGTTGAAATACTTCTTCTTTACTAAAAGTGGGCAATTAGACTTAAGGAATAGCACCACTAACATCTGAAGGCACTAAACTTTATCCTCTGAGTTTTTATGAAACTTCAAGCCTGATATTTCCAGTTCAAGAACACTTTAAAACTATTTCTTTTTGCAAAGGGAAGTTTTATTTAAGAGAAAATCGTATGTTACTTCTGTTCCCAAGGCATTCGTAATTTCCATCATTGTGTTGTCCATCGTATTTTGCAGCCTCTAAAGTGACAGCCTCTCTGTAAATCCTTCTCTAATGTCACAGAGATGAAACCCAGGATGCCCTAAAGAAAACCAGGCAGGAAATATGTTTCTAAAAAAAATATTAAGAGCCAGCTTATAGTCATTCAATTTCTGTACAGACAGACCACATGAATTACCACTGCAGCTGCAGTTTATAGATAGCATGCAATTTGAGAAAGACTAGCAGAACAACTGCTGTGGTTTCTGAAAACCCCAGGTTTTCTGGAGCTCAGTCACAGGAAGTCCATTGCTTTTGAATGGGGACCGTGTTAGGAGGACATTGCTAACTTATGTGGCTGTAAGTAAGAATGAAAAAATGTTGATTTCATAGAAAAACCCTGTAGTTTCGGCAGGACAGCTGTAGTTACTCGTAACAATGGATAGGTTTGTTCTTACGTGGTGTTATTTCACTCCTCCCTGGTAAAACGTACTCCAAATGAATCCGGACTGCAGCCAGCAGGCAGAAGAGGCTTTGGGACTTTGTCATGGCTGTGTCCATTCTCTGTGCACAGGGAGTAGGTTGGCTGCTGGTTCCTTTAGTTTGCAACCCAAGAGCTTCCTTCTTTGACAAAAATTCTGTTTGGAAGAAAAAATAATGAGCTGTCACCCCCTACTCATTCTGCAGCCGTTTTTGAGCAATGAAGTCCTTGTGATCACTTAAGCATGTCATGACTTGTAAAGAGGGGAAGGAAAGTTATGTCTGCATGTCAGTGACTGCTTCATCCAGTTTTCTTGCAGGCCCCTTGCTAATGTAAGGTTTGGGCATCTCTGAGCGACTCAACATGTGCTGAACCAGTGGGTGCATTCAAGCTCCCTCCAGATCTTTGCTGCAATGTGCTATAAGCATGCAAAGAGCCAGGTCCAGCTTGCAAAGTGCTATCTCATGTCCACGGTTCTCAGCCAAGACTTATTAATAGACTGGTAGAGCTCCCAGGACAAAGCCATGCAGGTTAACCTGAACATACAGGTGTAGGATATTTAAAGGAGTGTGTTGCTCTTTGTCCTCAGAGAAGCTGCTGACCAAGCTGGGGAACTGGTGAGCAAGATTTTGGAAAGCTTCAAAAGGATTCAGTTATTCAGATCAGTTTGACTGCAGATTGCCTACAGAGAGTGCACAGACACGCAGCCTGCTTCTGGCATTGAGGACAGGTGTTGAGTAAATATTTAATACTCGTTATATATTTAATACTTGCTATATTTTTATAGTATCTGACCTTGCAGACTTGTCTGTGACTGCATCGCGCACAGAGAGAGGAGGTTGTGGGCAGGAAGAAGGTGACTTAAAAGTCAAAGCCCAGCAGCATGAAAGAATAATTCATTGCAATTTTGTCTAGATCAAGACATTATGAAACTTTATAAGAACTCACATATGTATGAAACCAAATGTCTTTGGGGTGCCAACGTTCATCTTTATTGTTCATTTTCACTAACCATGAGAAAAACCTATGTGTATAATTATAACCACGCATATACCACAAGATATAACCTCTCTGCTGAGTATAATTCTTCATATTTAGTTAAATTGTAGTGAATTTGCTCATGAAGAGACACTTACTGACATAGTGCAGCAGATGAGAGCTCACAGACTGAGAATCAGCCTGGGTGCAACAAAGAGTAGTTTAAGTTAATGGTTAAGGAAAAAGAATGTATTATGTCTTTGCTCCTGGTTGATGGATGTTTTTTCTGCTTTCTCAATTCAAGGCTCCAGATCTGATGATCTCATTAGCTCCCTGGGCTCATTAGCTCTTTGTATATAAAGGGTGATGGATTAATTGAAGGGGTTTTTTACCCCTATTTTGATGTGATCTATTGATCTGGGAGAAATTTCCTGTACTTCTATTTGCAAGCACCACTAGAACACCAGCAAAAACTGTCAACAGAGAAGAAACATGTCAAAGTCACCCATGCGTTCGTTATTCAGAAGACGAATTGCTGAGGAGGCCTACAGGTTAAGGAATGTGCAAGCTGTGGTTTGCCCAAAACACAGTGGGTGATGTATAAGTGCTATTGATTTCATAAGGAATAGTGTAGCTGCACTCCACCTAGAAATCAGCAGACAGGTAGTGCCAATTATAAAGTCAAAGGTAGTAGCTTTCTAACATGCAGTGTTAAATACTTCAGGTTCTGACTGCTATGAGGAAAATGTGTGTCTCTAAAGTGTCTGTCTTGTGCTAGAGAGTTCACACTAAGACACTTTAATTTGACAGGTCTGGGTATCCTTCTCTACTTAGAAGAGATTACTTTGAAAGTCCTCCCTCATACTGCTTTGGATACAGTTGCCTAAGTTCAACTTAATAACCTTCATATGCTAAATGTATGGGTCCCTACATGGATGGGAGCATTAGGGTAAGGGGTAAGAGAAGGTTTTTAGGATCTGCTTCAGTAAGCAGAAGCAGTGGCAGTTTAAGAAGTACATAGGTTTAAAAACAGCAATGCTGTCACATTGATAGTCTTGCTGAAGCAGAGGGTATTGTACCAGGGGAGGCTGTACTGTGCTGCACATACAAATCTTGGTTCTACCACAGGTTTCTTGGTCAAATCCTTTACCTTCTCCCTGCATTGGCATACAGGTGTAAACTAGAGATACCAATCTCTTTTGCCCATTTCAATTGTAGGGCCTTTAAGAAAGAAAATCTATTACTGTATGTGTAAATATATAAGGAGGTGCTCCTGCCCCTCTACTCTGCTCTTGTGAGACCCCACTTGCAGCACTGTGTGCAGTTCTGGTGCCCTCAACAGAAGAATATGGAACTGTTGGTGTAAATCCAGAGGAGGGCCATGAGGACGATCAGGGACTGCAGCACCTCCCGTATGAAGACAGGATGAGAAAGTTGGGGCTGTTCAGTCTGGAGAAGAGAACCTGCATGGAGACCTCATAGCAGCCTTCCAATATCTGAAAGGGGCCTATAGGGGTGCTGGGGAGGAACTCTTCATCAGGCACTATAGTGACAGCACAAGGGGGAATGAGTTTAAACTTCAAGCAGGGGAAGTACAGGTTAGATGTAAGGAAGAAATTCCTTAGTGTGAGAATGGTGAGGCACTGGAATGGGTCGCCCAAGGATGTGAATGCTCGATCCCTGGTGGTGTTCAAGGCCAGGTTGAACAGAGTCTTTGGTGACACGGAATAATGCGAGGGGTCCCTGCTCATGGCAGTGATGTTGGAACTGGGCAGTCTTAAGATTCTTTCTAGCCCCAACTATTCTGTGATTCTGTATGTATAACATAGCACAGTTATTCTGTTCTGCTCCATTCCATTCTCTTTGTTCTATTCCATTCCATTTTATTCTGCTCCATTCCATTTCCTGCATGCACAATGAGTTGTACAATGAGGAGACCATTAGTAACTCAGGATGCAAAAGGTATTTCAGCACCAAAAGCACTTTCAAAGATAGGAATCAGAATGGTGTTAGAGGTGGAAAGAGTATTTTATGTAGAAATAAAATGTGGTTTAGCTTAGACCCTTCAGCTCAGCTGGAAAAAATCCTCTGTTGCATCCCGACAAAGGCAGAGCAGGAGCGGTGCCGTGGTGG
>JAOEHX010069081.1:0-24441 GCA_025448015.1 Bolborhynchus lineola
ACACTAATACATGGTGGTCATGTGTTTAATATTAAGTACATAGAAGAAGGGACATGGTGAATGATCTGACATTGTTACTGTGCTATTGCCATCTTCTCTAGTTAATAGATGAGCTTCTGCTGAGAGTGTTGCCTTTACTACTTGTTTAAGATTAAGCTTTTGTCTAGCTCTTCATATTCTTTGTGAATATCACTCAACTGTAAAGTTACAGTGGGCGGTAATGAAAGTAGAACATGACATTTCTTTCCCCAACTAATAATCTGACCTTTTGAATCACTCTTTAAAGCTGCAGAGTATTTTGAGAGTGAACTGTTTCCCCTCACCCCCACCTCTCACTTTCCATGAAGCTGTGATACGGAATAGAAATGCAGAATAAATGGAGGTGGCAGGGATCTCCTGGAAGTCATTTGGTCTGCTCAAAGCAGGGCCAACCTCAAACTTAGATCAGCTTTGAAGTCTTGCTGGTTGGCTCAAGGTTGTATCCGGTTGGAGTTGGGATATCCCCAAGGACAGGCATTTCTCAGCTTCTCTGGGCAGCGGAGCATCACTGTTCCAGTGTATGACCACCGTTGTCATGGAAATAGTTTTCCTGTCATCCAGTTGGAATTTCCCTGGTTGCAGGGTGTGCACACCTGAGGTTGGCTGATTTGCTTGGCTGACAGACCCTGGCCCAGTCTCATCTACTACTTATTTAGTGAACCTGGGCTGATGGTGCCGGGTTAGTGGTGATGCCATGGGCTAGGCTCTGGGGTGATGCAGTGCTTCTGCTTTGTCCCATGGATAAAATTGATGTTTTTCAGTGTAATGCATTGCCTGGGTCCTTGGGCAAAAATACAGGGCCTGATCTTGAGGAAATCATTTGCATGAGGAGGTCTCCAGGGTGCATGATAAGGATCTTTATTGCTTCTACAGACCTGGATATATGGTCAGGCAAATAACCAATATTATTTCCTCAATTTGTATGCAGAAGAAAAACAGCCAGTTGGGAACTATATATTAGTCCCAGTCATGCTTTATTTACACTTACAAATTTAAAAGTTCATTTGGATTCCTGATGTCCTGTTTTCTTTACCTTTAATATTTAGTATTTTTATTTTTCTCCACTTCTAATGCTTTTTTTTCTTATGAAAGTATTATTTTTCTTTTATTACTCTGTTGTGCTAAATGATGAGATTTTTTTGCAGCTTTCTGTGTCTTTGTAATTGCAGAGATCAGGGATGGTCTTGATAAAACAGAGTTGGTTTTGCTTCTAAACTCTTCTGGCGTCAGGCTGCATCTTGTGTCCTACGAGCTTTGACTTTCCTTGTAGCTTAAATAGGGATGTGACTCGATATTCTGGGTTACGTGTCCCGTGTGCTCCCCCCCACCGCCACCCCAGCTTGTGTTGCATTATTAATCTCAAGGAGCATTCAGATTCGGTGGGGGTTTGATGCTGCCTTGGTGGTTCAGTCTTGCTGGGTTGTTGAGAAGAACGTGATATCTTTTGGTCACTTGTTTCTAATAGAAATTCAGAGTGGGGTGTAACTAGAAATGGATCTTTTATATGAAAGAATTTTCTAGGAGGTAGTGTCAGCAAACTTGGAAATTGTCAGAACTTACATAAATGTGTTTGTCTCGAGAATCCCATTATCTGAAAGCATTCATATAGTATGAATCTGTGGTCTTCCTGCATGAAGTGTGTTGGTAGTGTTCCTTTTTGCATTAGCTGTCACTGTTTTCTGTGAGGCTGAACAAATGTACTGTACCGGGTGGATGGAGCTGGGCTGGAGATTTAGGTTGTTGTTTCTTGAGAAATACTGTGTAAACTCTGTAAGCTGCTTTTGCAGTTGCACCCGTATCCCTCAACACTGCTTTTACATGCAGCATTTCTCATAGTGTGCTGTGGGAATACTCACTCCCTCCTCGCTGTTTACTCGTGTGCTGAGTTTCAAAGTGCAGAAGTCCTTGCGTGCAGCATTGTGATTTCTCTCTTACAATGCACGAGCTGCAGAAGACAAAGGAGCTGGCTGCTCGGAAGGTAGATGACTCATGGCTCAGTGTTTGGGTTCAAAATACGCTGTAGAGGCGCTGTCTTTGGCGCATTCATTAAAAATACAGGTGTATGGTTAAAACTTTATTCAGTCTTTTTCTTTTCCTTGAATAATTTTTAGATGCAACTTGATCAGACTTTTTTGGTTGTGTTTTTCTTGGAAATGCATCAAGTTTTCAGTAAATTCATTTGTTCTCGCTTATCTCTCCCGTCTCTTTCTAAATAGTTTCCTTGCTACAGCTCAGCTCTGACTTCCCCACTGCACAGTGTCAGTTGGGGTTTTTGATGTCCAAAGTAGTCAATGCAGACTGCATTTGCAAAAGCATTTCTTTAATGAAATTAGATGGATGTTCCTTCCATCTCTCGAACACAAACTTGAAGCGATACATTGAAGCTGAAATTAGAAGTAATGAAACAGTTGTTCATGTTTTCCAGGTAGGAGGTACTTCAGACAATTTGTTTTCTTTTGTCATGATGGTTAAAATCTATGATTCAAAGTTCATTTCTTTTATTTTTGTTAAATATATATACAACAGAATCTTTCCTTAAGGGAAAGAAACTCTTTTTCTCCTGTTATCCCCAGCTCTTTAAAGTTTACTTGGACAGGAATGCTTCCATTCTATGACTCTGAAGTGCCCAAATTACCCTTAACTATTGAGCTGCCTTAAAATCAAGGCAGCATGAAATTTCCATCCTTCTTGTCTTCCGTGGTATGCAATGCTTATATGTCAGTATCTGCAGCTAAAGTACTGGTGTTATTTTTAGTGCAGTGACATGGTCTTTCTCATTCACAGCTCTTTTTCTTTCTTTTTTAATGTGTTGTATGTGAGCAGCAATTGTTTTCCCTCTCTGCATCGGACAGGAATAGTTCCATTTGGTGTCCAGCAGGAGTTTGTATATTACAGTGCAGGAAATTTTGGCTTATTAATCCAGTTACATATTAAATATTCATAAGGATGTAATTAGAAATCTTTATTAATTTATTAATATAAATATTTAATTGAATTTTGTAATAATTAAACTAGTAATAATGTATTAGCTATCCTGTAATCAGTCTGCCAGCACTAAAGCTTGCTGCTCCTTGATCTCTTTTAGTCCATTCAAGCTAGGCTTTGCAAGATCTATTGGTAGTGAAGAAATGGCTGTGCCCTTGCACATGTACATGTCTCCTTCTGTTCCCACCCTTTCCCTTTTAGTACATATAGGAAATTGTGCATAGAAACTTTGGGGGTTGTTTTTAAGAATACATGGTACTGGAGCTGCTGCTGTTTTCTGCAGTGATAACCTGAGTCCACTATCAGATTAATACTTCTTTTGGTTTCATTTTTGAAGATATAAAGCAGAGAGAAAATTCTTCAGGAGCAGGGTAGAGCCCGTAGTGATTTACATTGGAGAAGTAATGATGACTGGAAATATGACTGCTGGAAATGTAGTTAAAGTTAATATTGGAATTGGGCATATCGGAGGATAATGTTCTTTGGCATCAAACATGTCAGTTGAATTTTGGCCAAGTAAGTTGTCTGCATGTTTGTCGGCACATTTTACTGTGTGTGACCAATCTGCATAAATGATAAAAAGGTTATTTATTGTGGAGTGCAAATACATCTCAGCATGAAAAGTAAGACTATCCTGAAACTATATCCTCTTGGTTCTTATTATATCGAGCTAAAAGCCTTGGCAGAACTATTTCTAAGATATTCACATCAGTGATTTTCAGATACGGACATGCTTGCTGTTCACTTACAGCTCTCTTTAATGACAAACACGACTTGGAAATGGCTTAATTGGATTGTCTGCTTAATAGCATTAGGATTGTTGTGCTGGTTTAGCTGAGCTCTAATGGTCCTTTGCTGGTTAAGAGATCAGTAAAGCAGCAAAATGGAAACTTCAGATTTTAGAGTCTTTGCTCCTTAGAGTATGCTGCTCTTAAAAGGAAGGGGCTGTTGAATAAAATTATTATTACCTATATTGTTTGACTAAATTTAGTCAGAATGCTTTTTTATTCCTTTCTAACTGGTTCAACAGTTGTGTGTGTTTCCATTTCTGGTCAGCCCTGTGGCTTGGCATAAGGTTAGTGCAGCACAGAAAAGAGGTTTTGGTTCTGTTTGCAGTCTTGGTCCTACAGCTGTAAAAATGGATCTCAGATGTTTACAGCCCCCCCTGGGAAATGGGCAAATTAACTTCTTATTGCTCTTGGACACTTTTAACAAGTAAATTCTGGAAATACAAATGTTGTGTAATTTGGTGCTCAAGTCCTCGTGCCTTGAGAGACGAATTGAAAGAGCTAAAGAACTAGCTAAGTGTCATCATGCAGTGAAGACCGTGGCATTCAGGCTTCTTTTTAATGAGGAAAAAGACTATGGGTGGTTGAGTTTGGGTTTAATTTGGGTTTGTTTGGTATTTCTTTTTGGCTCTCCAGAAGTTGTTACAGATGGAGGTGTCTGGTTTCCCATTAGCTCAGAGAAGACATCATTGTTATGTGCTTGAATATGCTTAGGGAAGACTACATGGGTTGGTAAAATCCTCTTTTGTTAGAGGTATATAATACATATTTAACAATTTCGAGAAGCAGATGGCTAATGAGGTACTTTGGTGATGCTGAGCTGATCATATGTTCTAGCTCTAAATACAAATTTAACAAAACTTCATTTGAATATTTCAAACAGTCTTACATAATGTTTTCTGGATGGCATTGTTGGGATTGTCCATGTTAATGTGGAAAGACAAAATCAGTATTCTGCTCCCAACTGAATTGCTTTATCCGGCCATTGACTGCAGTTCTGTTTCTTAAGGCAACACAAACTAAATGGGGACTGTGACTCTCATTTCAGCCTGTGCAATCTTTTTAAAACCACATCCAAAATGAAATTGGGTAAATACTAAACATACGTGGAAAACTTTGTTATTTTTAATAACATTTCCATCTGCTGAAATTTGGAGGAGTTGCATCATTAGAATGACTTAATTTTGTGTGCTGTTTTCCTAGCTGTTTGTCAAGTTGCTTTCTCAGTTAAATACAGGAAAACAAAATACCACAGGAAAATGATGAAAAAAAAATAGTTATAAAATTATTTAGGAAAGGGGGGAAAAGGAGACGACAAAAGTGTTTGAAATTGTTTCTTGAAAGTAGAATGAACATGAGACAGTTCCCTGTGGAAGTTTAAGAGGCACAGTTGTTTCCTGTCAGTGAGAGTGTTGTTGGAGAGATGGAGTCACAGAAGAAATGTGCGTAAATGAGAAAAAAAGAAAACCCAGTTGGATAAATAGGGAAAAGGAGTTTTGAAAGTAGTGAAGAGCAGCTTCCTAGTTGCATCTGGGAATGGAGAAGGCATTCCACTGCTCATAAACTTGCTGTTATGAGAGTTTGGTTTCCAGAAACTCATCACATGTTGCAGTAGGTATGACTGTTTGGATTAAATACTGTTGTATTTGTTAAACAAGTGAAACTGAGCACACTGCCTGCACAGTGTCGTGTACCACACATGTAGTTCCATATGGAGGCCAGAATTGGGTAGCGCTTTTCTCATCTATGTAGTGTGCAGCAATCAGCGCGTATTTCCCTCCCTTTCCCTTCCCTCCTTTTCCTGATCCTGCCCTTTTCTTTTTAGTCTCTTGGTAAGCTAAATGGAAGTGGTGATTTGCTTTGTTTTTAATCTGTGCAAAGGCAAAAAAAACGAAATACTTGGTGCTGTCTTTGTGTTCTTCACCTTCTGCAGAGGTTTTAAAGGCTTTTTATGAGATCAATTAAAACTTGAACTTCTAAAACGACCTGGGAGCAAAACCGAGTTCCTGTGTACTTGCAGCCCAGTTCCTTGTCTGCTTCTGTACAGAAGATTCTCCAAGTTCAGTCTCAAAAGAGCTGAGCGCTGTTGGCAGACAAATTAGTGCTGTGCTAACATTTTGTTTTTATTTCAAGTGATCTATCTAGGCAGGTTATTTGCAATAACCTTTCAGCCTTGGTTTTTGGTGCCAGATGACTGTATGGGGCTGTTGCCATAATGTTCAGTGAAGCATGGCTCTTCTCAATGATGGAGGAGGAGGAAGAGAAGATATTTGCCTATCTCTTGTAATTGATTTCCTTTATCCTTCTCCAACAAGCTGTCAGATTGAATGTTTGCCCCAGTTTTCTTTGTCATATGTAGAGATGGTGGGTTGGTTTGTTCAAAGCTGGCAGGAATCAACAGATATTCTGCCAGTGAGGAGAATTCACATGTGATAGATGCCTTAGAATATTGGGGGAATTGGTGGGATTCAGACAGTGAATTGCATTTGTAGGGGTGTTGCCACTGAAGTATCTGAAGAATGTGTTTTCCCATATGGAACTTTTCACAGTATTGTTCTTTGTAACTTTTGAGCCTGTAGCTCTGTCAACTTCAGTTCTTGTTGTCTAATTCATTGACTTTGATTTTTAGCTATTGTCTAGGAATGATTGAAATAAATTCCCTTACCATTCGAAGAGACTCTTGTATCCTAACTTTATATGAAAGGAACACTGGTATTTTTGCACAAAAGAACAGATTGGAGTTAGAAGAATAACGTGAGTCCATACAAACCACACAGGATTGGCTCAGTACTCATTCCTGTTTGCTCCTGCTACCTTGGAAACACGATGGCAGGACAACAAAAGCAGTTCAGGAAGAAAGGTTAAGCCTCACAAACATTTGACATGTATTCTTGTGGGGAAACTACCTATTACTGTTTCAGACTGGAGTTTCAAGGTCTAGCATAAGAATTGTCTGAGCCTCATTTTTGGTTGAAATCAAGATTGGTAACTGAAAAATATAAAAGTGACATTTTGATGTTCAGTGTTTTAGAAATGTTCAGTTTTGAAGAACAAAAAAAATGTCTGAGGTTTTCCTGCAGCTCAAAGTAAGTTTTAGTGTGAGACGACCAAGTTCTCTTAGAAATTTTTTGTTAGAAGCATTCTACAAACATGCCAAGAATATGTGACGTGGCTTGTGCTTTGCCTCATGAATGGTTCTGGAAATGGCCTTAATCCTTCTGGTCCTTCATGTCCCAATGAATTTTCTAACAGAAGTTGAGGACAGCAGCACGTATTGTACTACCCTGCCCATGAGCAACATTAATGTTCTTCACGTGGGATTCCTTCTTCAATTACTAGTTTCATATATTGCTCCCCATTTTGCTGTTCATGTTTCTGTTCTCCAACTCTGTATCTTGATTTCCCTAATAACTCAGTTTAGCCTGAATAAGGATATTAAAGGCAAATGTCCAAACATGTTAAAAATAGTATGCTTGAGCTCACATTCGAAACAGTTCATCTGTAGAAGGGTAACAGCAACAGAATAGCTTTTCAGAATAATGTCATTTTAGACATTTCTTTTTATAAGAAACAAATGTACATAGGTATAAGTTCTTAAATTCATTAATGCTGTGTTTTGCTGTTCAATGAGGTCGTTCGAGGGCTGTGCCAGAAGAGAAAGAAAGAAGGTATTTATTTTTTGAATAAACACTTTGGTTTAGTTTGAAGGTCTCTTTATTCAGGCTGAGGCAGCAGTGAGGTGAACAAACAGTGTTTGCTTCCCTTTTCAGTTCATCTTCAAGAAGGGCTTTTCTTATTTGGTTAGACTTTTCCAGCTCAGTCACCTAGCAACTTCTAAGGGCCTTTGATTCAAATGTGAACCTTTAAATGCAAAACCAGTAAGAAAACAAAGGCCCACAGAAAGGCTAAACTGAAAAACTATGAGACTTGAAGTTAGCTGCTGTAACTCAGTAACAAGCCGTTAGATTTATACATTGATTCTTATATATACATCTCCAGTAAGGACCAAAGATTTTAAGCTTTATTTTTTAAAGCCATTTTCAAGTTACTGTGCTACTAACTGGAGTTGGGAAACTTGCAGATGTTATAATACCGTGGGTTTTTGCATGTCCCGATTTCCCCTGATTTAAGCTAATCTGATCCCCAAATACGTGTTTAACTTCTGAAGTCCAAGCTAGAGAAGTTTGTAGCAAGAATTTAAATATTTGTCCCGTGTTGTGTATTTCGTAACAGCTGCATTAGTTTGATTCCAATTCGAACTGCATCTTCAGGCTCAAACAAGCTTTTCTGCAACTGTCAGAAAGAAGTTGTCCTTTTTCTTGCCACACAGCACTGAAGTACTATAATTCAACAGATGACAAAATGTATTAGAAGCTTGTTCTGGCAGACATCAGCCTACACTTAGTAAAATAGGTGAAGAGTAAAGAAAGGGCATAGGATGTCAAAAGCTAAAGAGAAAATGTAGAGAGCTGTTACGGTGCATAGGCTTTATCCTGGAACTGTCACATGCTGCCTTCTACCAATACTAGTTCATTTTAAAAATGAGACATGATCATCACTTGGACATTATTGTCAGTAATTATTTTTAAAAGCATAGTGAATATGTCTATTCTGTCCCATTTGTCCATATTTCAGTACATTTGAATGTTACTTCTCTGAAGTATTATAATATGTGTAATAGAAAAGGGCATTTGTTGTGGTCTTCCTATAAATTTGAAACTCTGAATTGGTAAAGAAAATAAGACCGAATATGATTGAACTCCTCCAGTTTGTGTCAAGGCAGTTCTCACGTAAGGAGTTTCCAGTGCAAGAACCTTTGATTTGTCTCCTCTGGTTGTAGCTGTCTCAGCAAGTTGGGATATTGCACTGAACTAATAATGAAAATGGCATCCCGCTGGAGTCTGTCTGCTCGACTCAGCAGACACGTCCGTTGCTTCAAGTCTATTGCTTCAAATGCTTCTTTGTTGTTTTAAAATGAAACCTGCCTTCATGGTCTTCTCCACTGGAATAAATGTTAAGCTATATGGGGTGTTTTCCCTACTGCCAATGCTACAAACCATCACGATTTGGAGAGATGACAGTGGTTTCATCCCCTGAGCTAACAAAATTCACTTAGGTTTTAGGAATGCTTTATTAATGGCCTCTGCAAAGCCATGACTTTGTGACCAGAAGTAAGAAAATGCTTAAAAATGTCCTTCAGTAGAGCTTGTAATGATTGTTCCCTATGAATCACTGAAGCATTTTATGTATTAGTGAAAGGGGAGAAATCTTCAGTTATTTCAGCCTGTTCTCCCCACTGCTGGGTGACATCACATCATAAAACAATCCTGAAGTTATTTTGGTCTTCTTTTAGGTGCTTTTCTTATTGAACTATTGAAACTTTTAAACATTTCATGTTCGTGATGCAACTTCTTTAGAATGATCTTTAGAGCGAGTTTGTCACTGGGAAAAATACAGTACCATGCTTATGATAAATGTGCATTTAGCAATCCATAGTGGAAATTGGAGACTGGTTAAAAGGGGACAGAATTAATCGTTCACTGTAACTTTATTTTACACAAATACAGGGGGTTTGTTTGTTTTTCATACATTTCTTCACATCACCTACCATTAGAATTGTTCTGTTAAAATGCTTTAGAAGAAGTATTTTAGGATTTAGGTTGTTAGACCCAAACCAAGAATCCCTTGAAAACTCCTTTACTATCTAGCACCTAGAATCTGGCTGTAACATTTGCTGCCTACAAACTTCCTGCTGCCTGGCATTCAACTAAAGTGGATGAAAACTGCACATCCAGAGAGATCCATGGCAGGATACAGCTGTCAGCAGAAGCCGTTCTTGTATTGCGTGACAAGATTCAGACTGGCACATTAATACGATCCGCATCAGCTCCTTCAGAGACCACAAGGAAGTCGTTTTGTGTTTCAGTTACAGCCTTCTAGTTTGTGCAGATTTCCCCTGGAACATTCTTAAGACTGAATTATTAAGGCAGAAAATCAAGTTCAGCGTTTATCCCTAACCCATTTCAGTATCCAGTTTAGGAAACTGGATGCTGTTCAGCAGATAAACAAATTACCTGAACAATATAGAACTAATCTTAGATATAGAACCTGCTCTGGTATAATCCCTTTGGATACACTGATATGAAAGGGGTGTGATCAGCCACACCAAGAAAGGATTTGCTGCCTTAGCATTGAATACGTTTTTTGAGCACATGGTAAGGGAAAAAACACAAACATGAAGAGGCAAAGGATTGCAGTGCTCATATTTTTTCCAGGAAATCACTTGAACTAGTGTGAAAGAGTGTTATTCATGATGGGACTTGGGTGGATGGAAATACACAGTTATGTATTCTGCAGTAAAATTCTTTTTTTGGGCTGTCAGAGGCCATGAATGAAGCATTTATACTTTCAATGAGCATGTTGTCCCTGCAGACAGTCATGTTTTGAGCAGAATAAAAATAGGCGTTGAAAGAACAGAAAAGAGTATTAATGTATTAAGTAAAGGAAGAAAAAAATCATTTTACAAAGTAGGCTTATTTCAAGTTTTTGTTATAATACAGCTTTGAGATACTGTTTTATTGCATCTTCTGTGTGCGTGTATATGCTAGAATGGGCCCATGAAGTCCTAAAATACCATCGCTGGGTCAGAGGTCCAAAGCATGTTTTGGCAGTGAAGGCACTTTGCTCCTTCAAAGGAAGCACAGAGGGAGAGAACTTACCCCTGTGGATTCCTATGCCTTAAATTGAGGTGAGCTGTCTGTCCATCCTGGATGGCACAGGGTACTTCTTTCCATTGTTGCTCAGACACTGCGATGGTGAAGTCCTTGTGCTTTATTTGAGTTTGGAAACCTGGGGGACTATTTAAAAGCAGTTTCCAATTACTGTTCCTGTTGGATATTACACTAAAAGGATTGGGATAAAAGAGGTTGACATCAGAAACTGACTGCTTTTGTACAAAAACCTAGTATTGAAACTGGAAATTCCATAGAGATAAAAGTATGCTGTAAGTAGCACCTGATACACAGTGCACACTGTAGCTCTTTATTACATTCTTGATACGAATGATACATTAACAGTTTAAATGATTAAAACAAAATTTCATTAGCAGGAAGTAATCAGTGAAATGCATCCTCTCTTAAGTCTGCTAAATCTACTAATACTTTTTTGGCTTTTAGTGCTCACTGACGCAGCAGAGTCAATTTGATGCAGCATCCAGTCCAAAAGCTTCTTAGGCTCTTCTAATCTTAAAATCATGAAATGATGCATCTACCCAAAGCGTGGCTTCATTTTGAGGGACAGGTTCCTTGCTGCAAACAAAGACCTGTTACGTGCGCATGGATTTACACCTAGACATTCCAGTTATTTACCAGTTAATCTAAATATGGCATAGGTAATCTGTGTAGTGGCTGCGCTCAGGCATTTGGTGAGCTGTGCAAAGAGAAGGTATGTCAGTTCTCCACTTGAAAAACCATAGCAGAAGTTACACCACAGCCTCTAGCTTTTTGTTTTCATCTTGTCATTTCTACGCAGAGCGTGGTGTGAGGGTACAGCCTGGTTTGTAAACCCATAAGTTTATGAGCAGTTTGTAAAGTTGAACACATCTGGAAATGGTTTCCTTCCGTAGCATGAAAATGTGCTGATAAAAACATGCATGTGAATTCAGCTTTTTGTCTTATTCAGTCTAACCTAGTATGCTGTAAAAGGTGGTAAGATTCAGAGGCAGCACCATTGCCTTGTCTACTAGCCAAGAGCCAAAAAATCTGAAGTCCTGAAAACAGACATTTAAATGGACAAAGGTTTCCTGTGGATCATATTTAGCTTGAGATAACTGTTCCACATAATTCCGTCTCAGAGAACATGGAGTATAACTGCTTTTCATTAATTTGGTGATTTCAGTTAGAAAACGTAATGACAAAGGTTGCAGTCAAGAAAAGTTAAGAGTATATTTTCCCCATCAGATAGAAAAGAGGCAATTAAGACATCATCTAGGTCAATGAATGAGTCTAGACACACTAATAGCCACCAGGGAATTAGCATCTATTCTTCCAGCTTGCATAATATGTCCAGAAATTGGTCCAAAAAGGGAAGGAATGAATTGAAAATGATGAAAGTCAATGTGCTCTATTTATAGGGGACTGGTTTGACTGTCCTTACACACATGCTGCTTGGGTCTAAATGAGCTTTCTGCTGCGTTTTCTGTATATGGAATGAGATAGAAAAGTTGACATAATCAAATGCCTAAGCACTCACTGTGTAGAAGGAAGGTAGCACTTAGATGCCAGAATGAAGATAAAACAGTTTTTAACCTGAAATCCCTAGGAAAGAAATCTTCAGTAAGTGTCCTACTAATGGAAACCAGAAGGCACAAGGCAGTGCATTAGTTCTCTTTTGGTCCCACTAGCGCAGGGAATTCTCATTATTTGATGCAATGTGCTTGGCAAAACGAGGCAGATGCATCAAGTTCAACAGGAGCTGGCTCTAAGCACAATACACACACAGTTTATCCTATTAATTTAAACCTTATTTTGCTTTAGCCAACATATGGGATGAGTTTAATCCATTCACATTTAAATACCAACGTAAATTTTAAACGCGTTGTCTTGAATCCCTTTATAGCCTATGGAGAGAAATGGGCTCTCCTCAGATGTGATTAATCTCATCGTAAAGCATTTTTTAAAGAGTGCTATCCATCGTTTCTAGTAGGGGACCTTTCCACATGATGCAGTATACATCAGGGTGTGATAAAGCTCTTCTTTGAGAAGAAAGAAATGCCTGTTCCCCTTGGTTGATTATAAAGCAATGATCTCAAACAGATCGGATCCCTGTAAATGTCTAAACATGTGGATGAGATAAATCCCACTGGTGTTCATTTATAAATCTGCAATCATTGGGAAACCCAACACAACCCCCTACTGTAACTTGATGAATCATCCTGCTTCCGTCAGGACGAAAGATAAGAGTTTTATTGACAAAGAAAAGTCAGCTGGAAATGAGAGAAACCAAGTCAAGTGACTCAGAGAAAGTGAAGACCTGGATTTCTGCTTTAGCAACAAGTGGGCATTAGCTTAACAGGTAGGAGAGCTCTGCTAACTCTGAGATTGGAGGAAGCCAAGGAGGGCATTAATATGACTATATTAACATGGATGTAAGCACTAGGCACAAGAAGCCATCACATGTACGTAAATGTGTTTTCCTCTTAAAGCAAAACAGACTTTAGTGTAAATTCCTCTCTAACAGAATGATAAACGTGTAGAGCATTACTGGAAGTAGAATTGAAATGGACAAGGTATGCCTGAAAGGAGAGTCATTCGCTGAAAAGGCTGAAAGCCTTTTGAGTATCCTTTCAGTAATTCTTGTATCAAATCAAATAGCTACCCTGAAGTAGGAATAATTTTCCACATTAAAAAAGACATGGGGTTTCATTTCTGTCTTCTTTTACCATAGGCCATTTTTAAACCTGTTTAACAAAGGCTCACATGTAACATCTTGAAATGAAGAGGTCGACATAAAGCATGGCAGAGCCATTTCTGTTGTACAAAAGCTAGAATGTGCATCCCTATAAATCAGAACAGCATGTGCCAGCTGCTGTCAAAACAGCGCGAGTATAATGGAAGTTTGTCAGGTTTTGGTTGCCTCTTACGCCAGTAAAAATGAGCTGGTTGATGTAAAACACAGACTGTTCGGAAGTTACTTTGCAGCAGTCTATGTTCAGTTGGTTTAATTTCCATTTAGCTACGCTGAATGACTAAATACTGTTATGTGTAAAGAGCGGCATTTTGATCCACGAAGGGGGTTTTTTAGAAGGTGTAGGTCTGGCTCTTTTCATGAAGAGCGTTTTTGCTTTATCAACCATTCTAGTGAATTCACAGTACCTTATTTGTCACTAATCAGTAGATACCATGCTCCTGTTCTGCCTCTCTGTGGTTTCTGGTGCTTCACTGTCTCTTCCAAAGGGAGCAAAACCATGGCAGGCAATGTCTTCTTCAGAAGGCTGTTGGTCTAATCAATATTCTTCATATTCCTCATGTTCAAAATGTTTTATATTTATCAAATCTATTAATAACATCACTGAATGAATTTCACGATGCAGCTGTGTTTAACAGTATGGCTGAAAGGCAATCCAGCTTTCCTGTTAGGATTTGGGGAATAGTATCTTACTATGGCAGCCTTCTAGTTTAGGGGCACCTCAAGTCCACGCAGTGGTGGTTTTTCTGTTATTTGCCATGTTTTTACCTGTATTGAAGTATCGATTGAGCATGTCCTTCTTCTGTGAAAAGGCTTTCCTTACCCTGTTAAACATTCTGAATGCTTGAGAACTTGAAGTTGTTCTAAACATCTTGCCAGGAAAATAGCTTAGTTTTGTCTTATTCATGACAGCACAAGTGGAATTACGACAGTACTAAAAAGGGACTGAACAACAGATTTGGCCAGAATTTCTTAGTAGTGGAGTGTGTTCTTATTAGATTAAAGTATTAGGGAAAAAAAAGGAATAAAAGCTCAGAGATTTGCATATTCCTTTAATGGGTTATTTTGAGTTTCCATTGAAGCAGATACGCTTTTAGCAGATTGACTTAAATGCCAGTTGGGTAATAGAGCAAGAAGCAAAGCCCTAATCTTTTTCTTTCAAGCAGAGTCATTTAAATCTGAAATATGACTAATTACACAATTGAACTTGTGAAACCCCTTGCGTTTGTTCATAGACGCACTGTGTTAATGTCTCTGTGAATGGATGTAAAATCCAAACTAAAAACCTCAACCTTTGTGTACTTTTAAGACATAAATATGATCTTTGGTCTATCTCACAAATAAAAATTAATGAAATACCAGTGTAGAAGTAGTTTAACAGAAAAGTTTATTATTTTTATGGCTTTTCTGCAAAAAGCTTAAAGCAGTTGAAAATGTATTTTGTAAAAAAAAGATGTTTTATGGAAGTATGGCAATTCTGTGATAAGAATGGCGTTCCATTGTGCAGCAGGGAAATTAACTATTACTTCTTGATTATAGTAACACCTGGCATTACTATTTTCAGTAGTAATAGTGTTAACTGTTGCTTAGCAGAAGTATATCCAAGCAGAAAACATTAAAACCCCCTTTTAGTTCTGCAGTTGCATTCTTAAGGCAGCACAGGGAAGGAAATAAATACAAAGGCACTGAAATCAAAAGCCATGGGCTCTGTCCTCAGCAGCCTCAATGCACATTGTCAGCCCTGCACATTTGTGAAATGATAGAACGCATCTTTCTCTCTCCCCTTTTTTTTTGTTACTCATCCTCAATTTGTTCCAAGTTGTGAGTCACTTTCATAAAGCTGTTCATAACGAGTTTTATCCAGGCAGTGAGTTTCAGAACAAATGCATCCACTGGCTTTTCAGCTGCAGAAATTCTCACCAATCACATCTAATGTAACTGTAGCCTCTGTAATGCTTTTCCTAGAATTTAACAATTAGTATTTCAAAGAACAATCTTTGGCTTTAGAGGTATGTAATGTTAAAATGAAGGAGTTGTGGATGGCTGGGGATAGGGGACAAAACCCAAAACGGGAGTTTTCCTGCCTGATCTCTGTTGTGAAGATGCTAAGCTTTTCTCAGTGATGACTATGAAGCAGTTCCACAGCCCAGGTGTGCTGCTCCAAGTTGAAAGCAATCTGTTCCTGCCCTAGAGATGCAGTTCATGCAGTTGCCTGACTGTCTGTGCACCAGCCCATCCAAGGGCTTTTCACTGCATCAGCATATAAGCACCAGTAATGTGCCAAGGAGGGGATCCTTGACTAAATCCCCATGTGCCTGCTCAGCTACAAGCGCCAGTAAGAAGAAGGGTCTGATCCAGGTCAGGAATAAACAGCTGGAGAGAGAGGCAAGTAACAGAAGTGTTTCTTTGAGCAGCACTGCTGGTTTAAGCTTATGTGAAGCAGATAGGAAACTACAGACTAATGTTCCTTTCTCTAGTAGAATATTTGACAGGTTGAGGTTGTTTAGCTTGTTTCCTTCCCATCAAGCACAGCCAGCCTGTGTCACAAGAGGATTCTTGCTGCACTGGAACTGTAGACTGTTACTGTTGTAGGTTTGCTCTCCAATTTGGAGGGATGTTTTTACCCAGACTAGTGCAAAAAACTCATTTCCCAAAGAAACAATCTACGGCAAAACTCAAGCTGGGGTGTTTTGTGACCAATCCTGGCCATTTGCCTAAGACACAATTTAGTACCATTTTAACTGAATTGATGATTGACCTATTTGCAAATGAATCACGACAGCTTTAAAGCAAAGTTTCTGCTGCACTCAAAGTTCTTGTTGCATCCAGGCATTAATGGAAGTTTGATTCCTTATATAAGAGTTTGTTGATGTATGATACTATTCTGTACGTGGGATGCACTTTTTCAGCCTTTGAAGCCTGAAATTAGTTCTACATGTATTACAACACTTCAACGTAACTGATGTAGAACTCATCTCTTTGCATGCCAATTGGAATCCACTGGGATGTGTTATTTTATGTTCGCGTCTGTAATAGTTTCACATTGTTTACGGAGGGAACATGCAGTTTTGTAGAAATCATTGGCTTTCGTATTCGTACAGTTCTACTGCATTATTTCACTGAACTCGCGAAGGATTTAAGCACACTGCAGTGTGTGGCATTACAAGGCATATAATGATTGAAAATAAAGACTATTTTTGGCTGAAATAATGGAATATTCACAGTCAGAAATATTAAACAGCATTTAAGGAGTGTGGGTGAGATGCAGTGAATGAGCTACATTATATAAAAAGGGCATTATTCAGGCTATTGATTGTAAGGACTTAAATCCAAATTTTGCAAGGGAAAAAGTGGCTTTTTTCTTGCTTCAAACTAGCTATGGATTAACTTTGGTTACTAAGCTAAGGCCTAAGGAGAAACACTGCGAAGTGCAGACATTGATCCATTAGGACTTGCAGGCAACGCTGATGTCTGAATTATGTGACTTGGGATGCAAGAGATGCATAAACACAGTTTGTAGCACTGGAGAAACTACTTAAGTGAGGTGGCTTGCCACAAGCTTTCTGGATCATGTACTCGGCTCAATAAAGCTTGGGGTGTTGTCACGGGTTCTCAGCTCCTACCGTTTCCATCATCATTGTATGGGCATCACAGCACGCAAAAAAATCTTGTGTGTTGAAGTGCTTTGGTTTTGATATCTATGTCTTATCTCTATATGGACTTATGGAAACTACTCAGTGGCACTCCTTGCTATGATTGTTTGTGTTCTGCTTGTATGCATGGATGCATGGGGTTCCATTCTTATGCCAGTGTGGTTTGGAAATGGGGACCTGACCATCAACCAGCTGCTGTGCTGCCCAGAGATTGCAGATCTCTGCTTCCTCCAGTATGTATCTAGTGACAAACTGCTCCCAGATGTCCCTTTGGGGCTGAATGCCAAACTGAGTGTCTGTTTTTTGTTGTTTGGGGTTTCTACCCCTTTCCCCTACACCTCTGACTCACTGGAGCGCTGGGAGTGTTACAGTTCTTCAGATTAATATTAAATTTATTTAATATATAGTAATATAAATTATATTTCTGGCCTATACTTAATTCTTCCTGGGAAAAAATAAGTCTGTTTTAACTCATCCATATCACTGGTAGGGTGATGTATACTGTGCCTCTAGCAGTAAATTGCCTTTTAGAATGGACAGATCCACCAGTACTTCTGCTAGATTTGGAATAACACAGCATCCCAGGAAGCCATAAGCACAGTGTGCACACTTGGTAAAAGCCTGGTATCTAACGATGTTAAATGCTTATTATAGAAATGCTGAATTGCTTTGTTGCACTGTATATAAAAAGGGGGACTGTTAGGGAGGGAAAATAGTTATTACTTATGTCAGAAAAACTTTAAAAGCTCAAAAGAAAGTGGTTTCTGCTCAAGAAATATTCATAAAGGTTTTACTATTTTTTAACACACGTGAAAAAGAGATTTCTTATTTGACCTATGAATCTGTGCTTTTAAAACCTGTCAACTGAAAGCTCAAATCTTGGTTGTTGTTTTCTTTAACAAGTTACAGATTTGATGTGCAATTACAGAATGCTTTAATTCTTTCCAGTGGCCTTTATGATCTCTTCTAAAGTGCTAATACATCCTACAGCAAAGTCTTGAATAAAAATAGTCTGAAAAGACAGCAATGACAGAAATTAATTTGCTTCACTTCTGGACCGCAGACCCTTTATGTGTGTTCCATGGCGAGTAGGAATGAGTTGCAGTCTCTGAGGGGTTTTGTTTTGGGTTTGAGTCATGGGTTACTGAATTCCTGTCCCTTACTGCTGCTTGAAAATTCTTGGCCTGTTGTAAGCAATATTCTGGGATGAACCTCAGCTAACACACCACTGACAGCCCTGCCTCACTGTTTCATTTGAGCTAATGTATTGCTTTTAGTAAATATATGGGATAGGAAATAGTGTTTATCTTTCCACATCATGAGAATACGACTCATTCTGTCTGAGAGAAAGTAAGAAATACTGTTTCTGTTGCTGCTTCAGGGAGCCAGGAAAACCCTCACAAATCTGTCATGACCATACAGTGGAAAATGCTTGTATGCTACTTTCGGAGTCAAGGTTCTATAAGACTTAATAACAAGACTAGTAGTTATTTTAAGACCTTAGAACTCAAACATAGGTTAAATTTAAGGGAGCATTTTGAGATAAAGATTAAAGTTCAGTAATGTTGTCTATGCTTGAGAAATGAGTTGTTGTCAGCCAGTTAGATAAACTGAAGGAATCTCAGCTCTTTGACTTAACTGCGCAAGATGGATTGTATTTTAACATTCATATAGGTTGTTATCCCATCTGCTTTATCTGATATAAATCTAGCATGAATCTAGGCTGCTGTGGTGGTCTTGTAGTTCTATTTTTGTGCTACATGAACTTTTCATGCTCTATGTATTGAGCTGGCTCAGGGAATTGGTCCAGCTAAAACCCAGCCTTGCCAAAAAAAAAATTGACTGCATAAATGTTAAGACATAGAAGCAAGTGGATGGGGCCACTGGTTTTGACAGCAATGTGCCATATGTCAAATTAAAGTGGTCACTTAACCATGACTTAGGAAATCATCACTATGTCAGCTCTGCATGCTGATGCGGTGTTTCCCTGAGAATAAAAATGTTTGAGCTGGCAAAGCATTAGGAACCAAGATGGGTAAGCTAAGAAGGGCTATATGTGAAAGCCTAGTGCTGAATTGGTATACTGGTAGGGGGGTACAATTAGTTAAATCTTCCTGAATTCATGCTGAAAATATACCTTAAAAGTTACAGTGACAGTATGGTGACACTGCCTCTTAACCATAGTGGTTTTCTTGCTGCAGATCTCACATCTCAAGTACTTCTTTGTTTCAGCTATTTTCTTCTTTAAATGTCTTACTGCAAATGTAAATAATTCATTGTAATTAAATGACATGTTTCCATGGTTTCATGTTTAGCTATGTATATACTGTCCACTTCTGAGTACACAGGTATTTCCTATAAATGCCACTTTTGCTATTTGGAGTGAATTGCTCTAACTTGTGTTATTCACTCAACCATGTAATTTTGGTATCTGCCAAACCTTAGAAATTAATCTGCCTTTTATGAGTAAGCAATGGACCCTTCTAACATACTGCAGATAAAAACCGTCTTCTGCCTCTTGGCTTCTCCATGTGTATGTTGTCTTACATGGGCAATAAATTTCTAACTAATTAGGGATCTAGTGCAGAGCTTTGGGGTTTTATGTTGTTTTTCTTCCTGAGAACTTGCAGTTACTTTGGGAAGAAACTATGTTTTCAGTGATTGATGAGCTCAGGAAAGTGACACTGAAGTTTCTAGCAGATGACCCTTAAATAAGATGTATGTAATAGGGTAAGAGTTGCAAAAAATACTGGAAATCGTGATTGGGTGAAAGTTCATATCAAAGAACTCTATCATCTTTTTAGTGACTTTTGCATATATAAGTAAATGCAGAATTATGTGATTGTCCCTGTTGTATAAGCAACTGTGAAGCAATTCTCTTACCAGGGTTGTATCCGAACAGCTATCATAGGAGGTTTATTTCTTGCAGTTTAGTACTTGGAATATGGCTCTGCTCATATTTCAAGCAGCTTGTTCAGTGTCATCCTGGCCTCACTTCTTCCCATCATGAAGAAAATAAATACTGTCTTTTGGCAACAGTGGAATTAGTGCGTGGATTGAGTTTACTGGCAAATAAGGCTCATTAGTTTCATTAGTATGTTTAAGGTTTCTCAAACACAACTGAAAGCCGAGACTTAAATCCAAAATATACTAAAATACCTAATGTGCAGCTCTTGGCATTCAGATCTGGCATTTCACTTGTTGTATTTATTGTGTCCATACAAATCACACTGGAAGAAGGAAATGTTTTGGTTTACAGGCACCACTACCTTGGTATCATTAAATGATGAAGAAAAGTGCGGGGCGAAGCAAGCCATAACATCAGTACCGAAATATTCTCAACTATTTCTGAAATGTCAAAACCTTGCAGCTGTACGAGCATGCCTTCTGTATTCCATCAGTTTTCCATGCTTCCAGCTGCGCACGGATTCTGACATTGCTGTGAAGCATGGCGCAGGCTATGTTAAATCGGCCATGGGGCTGATTTAATGCGAGATGAAAGATTAAGCAATCACATAAATCTCCCAGACGTTTGTCTTTGGTGCATTAGGCACCTCGTGACTGAACAATCAAGTTTTCAGCTTGGTTGGCAGTGAGGAGCAGCTCTGCCCACAGCAGCTTCCAGAGCTGGCACTCCCTCAAGCCAGCCCTGGGCTTGGTGGTTAAGAGGCAGAATGGGAAGAACGTGGCTTGGGGCAGCAGCTGGGTTTGTAAAAGCAAAGCCATTGGGGTTGTTCTTAGTGTTAGAGGAAGTTTACTCATTGAGGACCTCGTTCTTTTTTCATGCTAGGTGTGATGCTAATGTCTTATAGCATCAGTAGGGGCAGTCACCATGATTTTCCAACAGCTCTGTTTTCTGCTGGCATCCAAGATTCCAGCTGTATTAGAAAACAAAATCCAACAGCTGCATTCCCAAGATCGGTTTCATCTTGTATCCCATTGTTTCCAGCTTTAAATGTGTTTGCTCTGTGCTGCTCTGCAGTGCTGCCTCTCTTGGCCCTTTATTTTTGCATTAGATAATACATCAAACTGGAGGCAGCAGCCTCGTTTAAGACATCCCAGTTCTGCAGTTAGGGTCACTGCAGAGTTAGTTGGAAAATTGAAGAGCTAATGTTCAGTGTTCACAAGAACCGTCTGTGGGCTTTCATATTGTGTCAGTTCTTTAATTGAAGGAGCTGATATGCTTGTACACAGCTCCAAAGCAGGTCGCAGCAGACACCCAGAGTGTTTTTGTTGCTGGCATACAACATGTTGAGGTCAGCAGATTTTTAAACTAAAGAGAATTCAAACTCCAGAAGCAATGTAAAAAGGCTGATTGGTGGTCATCTTTTTTGCTGTTACAACTTCTTGAAATAGCTGCTCCAGCACTGTTTTTGACAGATGACTTCTGGGTTATTATTCATTTATAAAATGGGACACCTCAAAGCAGAGAGACTAATAGCTCTGGAATAACTAGGAATTCTAGCAAGACCTTTACATAGAAATGATGATCTCTGTCTTTTTAAAAGTGTATAATTAACAAGTAGATAGTGTTGAATGTTTTGTATTTCGTTAAATACTTGAGTACTTTGAAGCTCTTCCTCAGTTTTGCAAGCATCGACTACAGTTGTAGGGGAAAAAACAGTGCTGTGAACCTTCTTTTCCCTGTAATGGAAGACAGAAATGGCAAATGGGGTATGCATCTGAATATGGTATTCAGACAAACCTGAATGTGTTTGTTACTTCACTAAATGCAGACTGTTTGACAATGTGTGACATGTTGCCGCAGGTACACAGTTATAATTTTATCCCACAGAGCTACCAGGTCTGCCAAAGTTATTTGGGTAGATGAAAATATCTGTGCTGTTCTCTGCCAGGCATACCGGCTGTATTTGCACACAGTTGTAGTTCTGGCAAAACCAGCTTACCGGCAACATCCATCTGCTTTATGCTAAGTGTAAAGGAGTTAATGACCTGAGTAGTTAAGACTGTCCAGACGATCTGTGTAATCCTTTCAGGCAAATAAGATGATGTTGCAGTTAACCATTACTATCTCTTTTAAAAATACATAGTAGAGATGTTACTTGTGTCCTCCCCCAGCCCGTTTAGCATGATTGAGCTTGTCAGAATTGACAATGTGCAGCAAGGTCAGATGGATGAGGATGCACAAACCAATTATTGAGTGCTAGACTTGGTGCTTAGAAGTAGGAATCAGCCCTAATTTATCAGTATTGATTTTGTGTAGTCTCTGTACTTTTAATTCAGGGGAGGTGTTTGATGAGCAGGTAGTTTGAGTTTTCAGAAACAGCAATGGAAATAAAGATAACCCATGCAGGAAGCAGTGTGTAGCAGTATGCAGATTAGCGCTGTAAAGGTGCTGTGTGTCCTCATGCTGTTACAAAAGAGCTTTAAGCAGCTTACTAACCGGTTAAGGTGATGGGGAGAGACAGTTTCTTATTAACTATGTTATCCTGGAACAGGCTGTTTCTCGCTGTGCTGCAGGCTGTTTTAGTGGGAAGAGTTGTAAATGCCAAGTGGAAAGATAGCATAGAGCAGTTGTAAGTGTTAGCCTGGGCACTCTCTTGAGATAGCACTCTCTTCTAGATGGGGTGAAACACTGGCAGAAAAACCAGCTGATGTGTTATAAATTATATATGTTTAAGAAGTTAGAGAAATGGAATTCTAACAAAATTCCCTGTGGATTCAGTATGTTCATAACATTCAGAGGTAGTGCTCCTTCTGACTTGTGTTTGGTTTAGAATCTGCAGGCTTGAAAGGGATTTCCATTATTTTTTTGCAGGCTATAATCATATTCAGAAAAGGAGAAAGACAAGTTTTACTAAATCCTGTTTCTTAATTGCTGCTCTTCTTACTCTGGAAGTATTTCCTGTTCCTGAGTTTTAATCTATTCCTAGTAAATTTATTTAAACAGTAATGCTTATTTAAATAACAAATGCAGTTGGTATTTAAATGATTTGTCTATTTTGAAGTAGTACCCTATTCCTGTTTAATGTAATTGCTGTATTTAATCTTAGAATGAACTAATGTGTGCCATGTGCCAAATTCATTCATTGCTTGGTGTCGTGCAGAAGACACAAGGCAGCCAGTAATATGGGCCCCTTGGGGAAATTCTGTGGCCTCACTGGAAATGCAAAGTATGTGAAACAGCAACATAAAATTACGCAGTGCTCCAGGCTACTGTAGAGGCCCTTGAAGTTCTCCAGTGTGCTCTGAGGGTAATGGCTGGAGTGGTTTTCGTGCCTGTTGCACTTACGTTGCAACTCCTTAGTCCAGTTCAGAATCAGTTCTTATTCAAAACCCAGCAACAAATACTGAGTGTACACAAGAGTTATTTCCCTGTTGTCACTAACTAGACTGCTTCTACTGCTTCCTTGGGATGAAACACTACTAGAAACCTAGAAACAAATGAGGTAGGCGAGAAATGTATAGCTGTTGTTGTTTTATGAATTCATCATTAAAATTGGGAGAATACTCGTGGCTGTTAAAAAACAAGTCAAAGATGACTTGGAAAAACCTCACTAATTTCTCTATAGCAAATAACTGGCAGTTCAGTTTGACTCTTAGAAATGAATTGCCTTTGCCCTTTAGGTTTGCAGCTTAATTTGTTTTACTTGAATAAATAGGTACCGTGGTAGCAATAGTCATGTCTGTTTGGAAAATCTCGTCTGACCTGCTGTTTTCTTCCCAGCAGTGGGAGTATAAACATTATATATATATTTTTTAAAGTATCTCTTGGACTTTTCTTATAACTCCAGATTATAAAGTCTGTGACTTTTGACTTGATATTTTTGCCACTGCACTTTGGAATGTTTGTGGTAGTGGAGCTCTTCAGACATATGCCTAAAGGATGAGTGGGGGACTGGGGCTCCACAATGGCTTTTCTCTTTTATAGATCATCTAATAGGGAAGATTGCTTCTGTTATTAATTACTGTAATATTTCTCTCATCAGTCTCATGTCGTATCTGAAAGCTACAACTAACAAGTGTTTTTTAGCAGATAACTCTCACCCAACAATATATATCATGATAACCTTTGCACATCACAATTGAGAAAACAGTTGGAAATTTACAGCAGTGCCTTGTAACTCTGACTGATGACAGTATATGTATTATTAACATGTTTTTCCTCAGTATTTTGCACCCACAGAGAAGTGTTGGATAAAATGAATTGCCCTCCCATTACACGTCATAAATCCCAGCTATCATGTAGTGCATCTCCTGCTTGTTCACTTTGAGAATGCACGGAGTTCTCTGTACCACATTCCTCCTTGTTTTCATGATACCCATTTAGCATTCTCTGCTCTCTGCAGCATTGCTGGGAGGATGGAGGGCAAGGGATCAGCCTGCTGGTGGAGAACAAGCAGCTACTCTGGTTTTGCAACACAAGGCCTGTTTTGTTCTCTCCCTTCCTCCCCATGCCCCCTCCCTGGGCTGCTGAGGAATTGTTTGTCTCTAGCAAGCCTGAGCTGGAAAAGATGGATGTCTGCAACCACATTCTATATACCACAGAT